>JARJHM010001546.1:0-21897 GCA_033356055.1 Carex pumila | reverse complement strand
TTTTAAGGATTAATCAATTTTTCAATAATAATTCATATTATGCTGTATGTTACATTTAGATTTTTATTGTGAGATGTTGTTAAAATTACCATAGAAATAACTCTCAAGCACTGAGCTATAAGAATTTAACAAAACTCAAATTAAGTTTGATGAAACTGCATTGGTCAAAACATGTTATTTGCTTCAAGCACCTGTATTAATATTAACTAGTCTATGACGATGCATACAGGTCAAGATTCTACAAATATATACATTTTTTCTTCTGAAATCGCATTGACATTAATTAGAAAGATGAAATAAGCATCAACTTCTATTCAGTACCATTGAATGCCTGGACTGGCAAAATACATAAATCATACAAAAAAAGGTTCACATATACGAAACTTTGAAAATAAAATGCTAATAAGTAAAATAAATATAGAATACTGCAACACACATCATGATATTGGAAAACATGTCTGGTACATCACCGAATAGTGTCACGCTATCGGAGTTACTTTCCCTTGGATGATTTCAAGGTGCTTTTTGCAAGCATTTATTTCATCAATCCCAGCATGATGGTTTGTGTCCAGCCATGCAATGACCTCATCTGCAGCCTCCTCCACCCATTTCTTGCCCGAAGCAGACATGCTCGAAAATGGGTCTCTAGCTATGGCTTTCATCTTGTAGGCAAAATTCTCGAGAGAATTCAATGCAGCTGCCCTCACCTTGTGTTCCTCATCTTGTGCTTTATAGCAGGCTGCTGCTTCAATCATTTTCTGAATCTCTTCTGTTTTCAGACCATCGTTCTCCTTACTAATTGCAATTTTTTCATTCTTCTCTCTCGTGCTTATGTCTTTGGCCATGAGATTAAGGATTCCGCTGTCATCAACCTCCACAGATACACAAATGCTTGATTTGCCCCTCGGTTTTGGTGTGATGCCAGATATGTTAAACACAGTCAAGGATGCTAACTCACACTCTTGTATTTCAATCAGGAAATTTGACACGTTGTCCAAGCATGTGGTGAAGAGCAGCTCTGTTTTTGCCGGGATAGGGGTATGCTTCGGAATGAGCACATTGGTTATTGCTCCATCCTTGCTTTCCAATCCAAATGTGTGAGATGTGATGTCTTGGAGGTTGAATATGTTAAACTTCTTACAGTTTTCGTTGCTGCTTAGAATGGCAGCTTGGACAGCAGCACCGTAGACAACTGCCTCATCAGCATTCATGCTCTTGCAGAGCTCCTTCCCATTAAAGAACTCCTGCAATTCAAATGATCAATTTGCACATCACTATACAATGTGGATATTGATGTTATCCTTTTTACTTTGCATATTAGTTTTTTTTTTTTTTGCTGTAAAATAAAGATCAGAGCCCATATTACTTTATTACATGAAAGAACAAAGTTTGTAGGATTAAAAATGAAACCTGTTACATTGGAAGAAAAAGAAAACTGATTCCAATTCTGTTCTAAATAACAAATTAAAAAGAAAACTGATTCAAATTGTCTTAACAATCAAAAATTGAAAACTGTTATAGACAAAGATGAAACAAAACTCGTTCTCACTGAATCTTAAAGATGGTATTTCATTGTAAGAAAAAAATCAGATTCAAATTGCAAATTAGTTTATCATATATTGATTAATTAATGTGTAAAAAATTTATAATGAACAGTTACCTGTAGAAGCTGCTGTATCTTAGGAATTCTTGTGGATCCGCCCACCAAAATAACCTCATCTATGCATCCCCTGTTCATTTTTGCACCTTCAAAGCATCTCTCAATACAGCCAATGCTTCTTTTGAAGAGAGACATGTTAAGCTTCTCAAAATCTTCCCTAGTTATAGTACTACAAAAATCAATTCCGTCATCTAAGGCATCAATTTCCACCACAGTTTGGGCATTAGTTGAGAGGACTCTTTTTGCCTTCTCACAAGCTGCTCTTAGCCGTCTCAGAGACCTTTGTTTATTGCTTATGTCTCTTTTCTTCTCCTTAATGAATTTTTCAACAAAGTGACACACCATGTTGTTGTCAAAATCTTCACCACCCAGATTAGTGTCTCCAACAATGGATCGGACTCTAATGGTGCCTTTATTAATTGTAACAATCGACACATCAAGATTTCCACCACCAAGGTCAAAAATTAACAAGGTTTTCTCGCTGGAGCTTTTGGCACTAACTTTTTGCGAAAAATAAGCAATTGCTGCAGCGGTCGGTTCATTGAGCAGTTGCATCACATTAAGGCCTGCAATGACTCCTGCATCCTTGATAGCTTTTCTCTGAGAGCCACTGAAGCAAGCAGGGACACTAACAACAGCATTTGTCACCTTAGAACTGAGATAGGCCTCAGCAATCTCTTTCATCTTAGAAAGGATCATAGCAGCAATTTCCTCTGGAGCGAAGAGCTTCTCCTCATTCTTGTATTGGACTAAGACCATGGACCTGTTTTGATCATCACCAACAATTTGAAATGGTAGAAATTTTCTATCATTCTGGACTGACTGATCTGAAAAGCATTTACCGATCAAACGCTTGATACCTACAAAAAAAGAATGAAGCTTTAATCAGTCCAAAAGAATTCACTTGAAGAAGAAAAATCTGTGAGGGAGGTAGAGGTCTTACTGGGAATGGTGTTTGAAGGTCTTGTCGTGACTTGCTCCTTGTGGACTGTATCACCAATCAACCGACCAGCAGCCGTGAAAGCCACGGCTGAACAAGTTAAGCGGCTGCCATACTCGTTTTCAGTGATCCTGACACAATTACGATGCCAAACTGCTACGCTTGAGTAGGTAGTGCCAAAATCAATACCAATAGCATATTCTTCAGGTTCTATGTACTGCCTGCTTGACTGCCCCATACCCAGAGGCGTGGCTTGCATCCTTTTGTCCTCTATTCGGTCTGACTTGCAGTTAATACCCTTAGTTGTGGAGGCCTTGTTGGTACCATTCTCAGTTTGTTGGTAAAATAAGGCTTCCCACACTTTCTTTCGAGAATACTCAATGTTATTATTGGTTATGGTGATCCCGTTCCTCATTCCACTTGGAATGTCCACACCAGTAACGGTCAAAGTACCATTTTCATGTATTTCAAAGCCTAAGTTGAAATCACAACCATTTGCAGATAAAGAAGTTATCTCAAATTTTCCATGTAAATTGTTCTCGGTGGTCACTCCACTCTCGCCCTCGTAAACCTCGACAACGATTTTTGTCTTTTTTGAAGTAAACAACATTTCCTTTTTGGTAGGAATAGGTGTGTGTTTTGGAATCAAAACTGTCATCGTCTCCTGTGAGGTCTTTATGCCTAAGGAAAAAGGTGTAACATCAAGGAGAAACAGACCTTGAACTCTTCTTTTCTCTTTCAAACTGCAGATGAATGCTTGAATGGCTGCTCCATATGCTGTAGCTATTTCCAAGTGTTCGCTTAGATTGAACTCCTTGCCTCTGAAACACCGATGGATATAAGATTGTAATAAGGGAATCCTTGTGGAGCCACCCACAAGAATGACCTCATGTACCATATCTGCACCGATCTTGACATCTCTAATGCATGTATCAACTATATCTACACACTTTAAAAACAACGCCTTGTTGAGTTCATTGAACTCTGCTGGACTAATGGAAAGCTCAAATTCTCCATTATTATATCGAGGACCCATGCCAATCATCATCGGTATTCTATCGGCACCAAAGGACAAGGCAATCTTTGCTTGCTCACACAGTGCTCTAAGCTCACTTAAAGCCCTGGGATTTTTGCTAATATCTGTATGTTTTGTTCTTTTGATTAGTTCAATAAAATGATCAACCATGGTGTTGTCAAAGTCCATTCCACCGAGGTTAATGTTACCTGCAGTGCCTCGCACTTTGCACATGTCCTCTTTGACGGTGACTAGAGAAACATCAACAGTTCCTGCCCCAACATCAATTATAATCATGTTATGCTCCTCAGGCTTACCTCTAAGTATAGGCCATAGCAGTGCTTCAGCAAATGTCCTGGATCTTTTAGACAGCCTCTTCATGCCATAGAACAAAGCACTAGCTGCTGGAGCACTAATGATTTGCAAAAAATTAAGGCCGGAAATCATACCGGCTTGTTGGATCTCTTGCCGTTGTTCATAGTTGAAGTAAACTGGAACAGTTATCACAGCATCTATGATTGTGGCACCAAGTTTCATCTCAGCATTCTCTTTCATTTGCATCAGTATCATTGAGCAGATTTCCACGGGTGTGAAATGCCATAATTTGTTCTTCCAACATACATTGATGAGCAACCTATCATCGAGACCAGCTGTAACTTTGAATGGCCACAGCTTCATGCCTTTCTGTACTGAAGGGTCAGAGTACCGCCTCCCAATTAAACGAATGACATCTGTTGCATGAAAATAAAAAATATCTCCAGTTACAACCCCTGATTTTCATATATATATATGTTATGATATCATTTTACAACTTCAATGTAAGACTCCAAAGTGAGAATAAAAATTCAATTCACCATGCTATAAAATAGTGTAATGGGGATTATTGCCATCTTCAGTTAATAGAAAGAAGAGAAAACAAAGAAGATAATTGATAAACTATACTAGTAGCCATTACATCACTACAATTAGAAGAGGACAGACAAAAAGAAATACTGGCATCAGTTATGGAACGAAATGTACAACCTATAAATTAACAGTTTATTAATGTAATGTTGCAATGCTAACCAGCAACCCATTAATTCTTAGATATAAAGTAGCCCTTCAAAACACATGCATACAAGGGTACTGGAAAACAGAGAGAGACAAGTAAAATAAATAGTGATTATATAAGAATTATGCTTACAAATTACAATCATACACTTGAAAGGATATGTATTCAAAAGTAAGGTACTGGAAAACACAGAGACAAATAAAGTAAAATAGTCACACAAAAATTAATTAAGGTAAATAATAAACAAATAGAAAGGGCTGACCAAAAATTGTGTTGGTTGGGTTCTCTGTAGCCTGCTTTTTAGCAGCTTCACCAACAAGCACTCCCAAGTCGGTGAAAGCCACGTAGGATGGTATGGCAGAGCAGCCATAGTTGCAGCCGTCAAAGACAGCAAAGCGTGTGTAGGCAGAGCCCAGGTCAATTCCGATTCCCATTCCTATTTGGATGGGAGGCCGAGGCCCCTTCCTCTGCTCCATTTGATATTTGATCACACCTCAAGTTAATCTTTGGGTTTTCCTTTTGAGTTCAGAAGGCGTTTCGTTTGGAATAGTTATAATAAAAATAACAATACAATATATAGTATAAGGCATTAAGGCATTAGCGAGTACTCTGCACCAGAAGGGAAGGTTGACAGTCCCCTAATTAAGTCTTTCATCCCATAAAAGAAATTATAAATGCGCCAATTCGTCCGCTTAGTTTCCCAAGAATAAATTAATTTCTCATAACAATTATTATCAAGCACATACAACAAGGTTACGTTCAAACTTCTTAATTTACGGGCAATTAATAATCATGGCAAATGCTGATATGTCAATATTTTCATCCCTAAAACCTAAATACACATATTTTGTAAAATTTTAAGACCTATATAGCAAAAAATATCATATGACATTTCCTACACAAAAGTATGTTCTTTTTCCATTGGTGATCAGAGAGACTATAGAAATATATATAACCTTTCTTATCATTACTTTGATCATTGTTGTTTTTTTTTTGGTAAAAAACCAGTAGGCCAATGAAATTCGATTATAATCAATAAGAAGGAACAATAAAATATGGAGATGATGCTGAGTAGTTTGGATTCATTGCACACACACACACATACATATACCAACCTATCTACATACATATTTGTGTATACATACATATATGATCCGCAATTTTACAAAATATGATTACTGCATATTTCGAATTAAAAGTTGTTATATCACAAAACATTCAAATTTGCTACAAGTCACTCGTTCTTTCTGACTCAGACGGAAGATGAAATCACTATTAATAATCAGATACTTATTAATAGAGGGAAGAGGAGTAGGCGTGCTCCTAATAACTAATTAAAATATTACAAATCGAATGCTCACCAATACCCAATGGCTGTAATTATGTTATTATTGCCATGACTCATTTTTTTAGGAATTAATACTCATTCAATGGTAGATGAAATGGGAAGGGAAGACGAGGGGCATAGGTAATACCCGGTCTGCTGCTACTTTTTTTATTAGGTTTTTGCAGTTTTAATTCATTTCATATAATTTAAATCTAGATTTTATTTTGGGAGGTGTACGTCGTTAGAATAAAAGGTTATATGTAAACTAAAGACTGACAAAACTAAGATTATTCATGGCTATACATGTCATTTACTGCAAGCTGGCTGTATAAATATTATTGTACTGGTCTATGATGATGCATACAGGTCTAGATTCTACAGACATCTTTTTCTTTTTACTTTTTTCTGAAATCCCATTGATATTAGGTAGATGAAATGACCATATATAATCTTCTCTGTTAGGTAAATTATAAAATTGCATTCCTGGACTGGCCAAAACCAGAAATCATACTAAAAATCCACAGATACGAAACAATGATAGGAAAAGTTTAATAAGTAGAATAAAAATAAATACTGCAATACACATCATGATCTTGCAAAACATGTCTGCTAAATCACAGAATAGAGACATACTTTCCTTTTTGATGATGTCAGGTGCTTTTTAAGGGACACTGACCTTTTAAGTTACTCTACAACGGATAAAACAAGGTACATCGATCATATAGTACAGCTATAAAGTTTCAGAATGCAACATTAATCTGAGAAATAAGAGAGATGATACTACTTGCCATATTGTATAATAACCATCTCATGCAACGGTTGTCTTATATTGAACAATCATATATGGGAGTTGTATCCTTCAAATGTTATTCAGGTCGTCTATATAAATGGATACAACATTAATGAAGGAATCAAGAGGTGCTTGCTATTATGGTGCCTTAGTTTTCTCTATTGTTGGATGGAAATACATAGGTGCATCCTGATACTATTCATAAAAAGTAGATGACAGAGAAGATAGAAGATAGGAATGAATAAACTGAATTGTATTTCATCATCAGAATCAATTACATTGTCAGGCCTTATATAGGCAACAGTTATCCAGAGAGTCAAACCAGAAACAAAAGCTAACTGAATAACTGAAATAACAGAATATAATAACTACTCCTAACAGCCCCCCACAAGCTGAGCCTGGGTAGTAGCAGTGTAAGCTTGGAGCATAAAAAATCAAGGCGAGTAGAGGAGAGAGACTTGGTGAACAAGTCAGCCAATTGATCTTTTGAGGATATAAACCGCACATCTAATTCCTTTCGAGCAACCTTTTCACGAACAAAATGGTAATCTATCTCAATGTGTTTCGTCCGGGCATGAAAGACCAGATTTGAAGCCAAAAAGGTAGCGCCTAGATTATCACACCACAAAACGGGTTGGACTTGAGAGGTACGTGAAGCTCTTGAAGGAGTTGCCGGAGCCAAACCAACTCGGTGCAAGCTCCTGCCAAGCTATGATATTCAGCCTCCGTGGTGGATCTAGACACTGTGGTTTGCTTTTTAGAGCCCCAGGAAAGGAGATTTGATCCGAGAAAAATGCAAAAACCCGAGGTAGACCTTCTATCATCTGGGCAACCGGCCCAATCCGCATCGGCATATGCATGTAACTCAAAAGATGAAAGAGCACTAAAGTGGAGGCCGAAATGAAGGGTGCCTTTGAGGTAACGCAAAATGCGTTTAACCGCATTCCAATGCTCGTCCGTCGGGGAGTGCATGAATTGTGAGGCTTTGTTGACGGCATAGGAAATGTCGGGACGAGTGAAGGTGGCATATTGAAGCGCTCCAACAATGCTTCGATAAATGTGAGGATCGGCCATAGGATTCCCTTGAAATTTTGATAGTGGATCACCCGGGGAGAATGGAGTAGAGCAAGGCTTTGAGCCATCCATTTTAGCACGAATTAGAAGATCTCGAATGTATTGCGGTTGAGAGAGGGTAATACCCTTGGAGGTGGGTGTGACTGGATTCCCAAAAAATAATGTAAGGAACCAAGGTCTTTGAGAGAGAATTGAGAAGCAAGAGATGAGATAAGAGAGGTCACAAGAGTCGGGTTGGAACCCATGACAATGATATCATCAACATATATCAACACAAGGGTGATAGCCACGGAATCACCACGAATAAAGAGAGAAGTATCGGATTGGGAAGCCTTGAATCCAAGATGAACAAGAACTGACGCGAGTTTATGAAACCACGCCCGAGGAGCTTGCTTGAGGCCGTATAAAGCCTTTTTGAGAAGGCATACATGATGAGGATACTATGGATCAACATAGCCCAGTGGTTGTGCCATATAAACTTGTTCTTCAAGATCACCATGGAGGAAGGCATTGTTGACATCAAGTTGTCGGATCGGCCAATGATGAGAAACCGCAAGAGCAATACTACACGAATAGTGGTAGGTTTGACCACCGGACTAAAGGTCTCAAGAAAATCAATACCCTCTTCTTGATTGTAGCCCTTGGCCACAAGACGTGCTTTGTACCGTTCAATTGTGCCATCGGCATTCTTCTTGACTTTAAAAATCCACTTACACCCAATGACATGATGATCGGGATGAGACGGTACGAGGATCCATGTACCATTTTTAGCTAAAGCATTGAGTTCTTGAGACATTGCTTGACGCCATTCGGGATGTTGATTAGCTTGAGTAAAAGAGGTAGGTTCATCAAGAGAAGAAGAAAGAGAAGGAAGAGGATGGTTGGTTGTGAGATACGTGACATGATCGGGAAAATTCTTGGATTTCCTAGTATTATCACGCTGTCATGTAGTCATAGGATGAGTCGAGGCAAGCACTCGAGCAGAATTGGAGGTGGAAGCCTGAACAAGAGTGGTATCTGTTGGAGTTGCACCAGCACTACTGGAGATGTCCTGGGCCAAAGGAAATGGAGGCAGAGGGGACAATGTAGAGGGAGAAAGGGTGTGAAGAGGTCCTGGATCCGCTACAACAGAGGAGGGAGCCGCTGGAGGCCTTGGACACCTGGAATAGGTGCGGATGGGATCAGCTCCAGCATGGGTTGGAGGCGACAAGGGCATGGAACCAATCATGAGTGGAGGCGGCATAGAAGGGGTGGGATCCGCTGCAACTACAGCTGGACCCAACAGAACAGTGCTCTGCTGTATCCCAGTAGAGCAGGGATCCTCTGCGGCAGTAGTAGGTGTGTAACCACTAGGTTTTTCCTGTAAAGGGATAACAGGTGCAGGCAGAATAGGGTTCCATGTGTGCAAATTTATGTGGTCAGATGCCGAAAATCAGATGGAGTAGATGAGTGAGCAAAGGGAAATTGAGACTCATTAAATCGAACATTTCTACTCACATAAATTTTATTAGAAGGAATATGGAAGCATTTGTAACCCTTTTGAGTTTGATAATAACCCAAGAATACACAAGGTAAAGCCCGAAATTGTAGTTTATGTGAGTTGTATGGTCGAATTAAAGGATAACAAAGACAACCAATAATCCGAAGGAATTTATAATCAGGATTTTGTTTAAAAAGAATGGTATAAGGAGAGGTATAAGGCGGTGTAGAGGGAGGGAGCCGATTAATGAGAAATACCACACTTTGGAATACATGATCCCAAAAATGCAAGGGAATGGAGGCATTAGAAATTATGGCAAGGCTCAATTCGACAATGTGTCGATGTTTTCGTTCAGCTAACCCATTTTGTTCGGGCGTGTAAGGACACGAGGTTTGGTGAAGAATTTGTGGAAAAAGGCGAGAAATGGGTTTATATTCCGTTCCACCATCCGATTGGAGAATTTTAATAGTGGAATTAAAAAGATTCTCAACTTGTAGTTTAAATTTGGTGAACACATCCACAAGTTCATCCTTAGTGCGAAGAAAATAGATCCAAGAAAAAGGAAAAACTCGTCAATAAAATGCACATAATATCGAAATCCATTCTTAGACAAAATCGGGGAAGGACCCCACAAATCCGAATGAATTACATGTAAAGGAGAGTGAGCAAGTGAATTAGAAGAAACAAAAGGTAAAACATGAGCCTTTGATTTACAACATGCATCACAAACTCCTAATTTATTGGAAGAAGTAGGTAAACTATGTGCATTTATTAAAAAACGAGTAGTGGAAGGAGACGGATGCCCCAATCTTGCATGCCACATTGAAGCAGATACCCATTCTCCAACCAAAGCTTGAGGAGAGTGTTGAATTTGGTAGAGACCACTAGTGAGGGAAGCTTGAAGAAGAGGAAGCTTCGTGTGGAGGTCCTTTATCACACAAAAAGAAGGGTGAAATTCAAGAAAGACATCATTATCTTTAGTGAATTGAGAGATGCTAACAAGGTTTTTGGTAATTTGCGGTACATGTAACACCTTATTCAATTTCAAGGACCTAGATGAAGAAGAAAAAGAGCAAGATCCAAGATTTTGAATTGAAAGGTTTGAACCGTTACCAACTTGTAAGCGATCATTGCCACTATAGGGAGTGAAGGAGGAGAGATTGTTTATATTGGATGTGACATGGTGAGTCGCTCCGGAATCAAGAAACCAATCTTCACTTGGAGATGAGGTGGTGGCATTGTAGAGAGCTTGAGGTGTAGGAGAAGGATAAGCCATGTTGTCAAACGGTACCAGCAGTCAAGGGCCTCATGACCTCTCTTTTTGCACACTTGCACAGTGGACGATCACTGGATTGGTGAGATTGTTGAGAAATTTCAGAAGAGGCATAGGCTCTGCCAGCTGGAATAGCCTGAATTGGGACCTGGACCAAGAACAGAAGAAGATCCACGGCCACGGCCTGCTTGATAGGAAATGCCACGGCCTGCTTGGCCTTGCTGAGAATAAAAACGGGCCTGATGAGGAGATTTGCCTCTGTGCGTCCCCTACCTCGACCCTGCCAGATGAGGCATGAAGTGCCACCAAATCCGATCCAGTAGAGAGGCAGAAGTCGGATTTTGAGAGGAGAGAAGAGCCTCATGAGAGAGAAGAAAAGCGTGAAGATCGATGAGAGAAATAGGTCAGCTCGAGTAGTAATAGCCACCACAAAGGAGTTGTAGTCGGAACCAAGGCCACTAAGGATGGATCGACCAGATCGGAGTCAGACACGGGATCACCGGAGGCCGCAAGCTGATTGGCAATGCATTTCATGTTCTCAAAGTACTCACCACATTTCTGAGTGCCACGGATTGAGGATTGAAGAGCACGACGAAGCTCCATAATACGAGCGCTGGAAATAGCAGAGAAGGTCTGATGCAAGGAGGTCCAGAGATCACGAGAGGTCTGACATTTGACATACTGAGACAAAATGCCCTCTGTAAGTGTAGTGCGAAGCCATCCAAGCAAGAATCGGTCTTGGCGATGCCAATTGGAAAAGGACGGATTGGTGGAAGAAACGCCATTAGTGACCAGAACCTTCTCAGGAGGTGAAACCGAGCCATCAAGAAACTTTGTGAGACCGAATCCATCAAGGATAGGCTCAATCTGCAATCGCCATGTCAGGAAATTGTCTCGAGTAAGCTTGGTGGATACAGATAATGTAATCTGAATCACAGAATCAATGGGAGCGGAAGGGGGGGATGGGAAACCTCGCTAGAATTCATGAGAGGAGAAGAGTTTAGAGAAAAGAAAGGCTCTGATACCATGATAGAGAAGATAGAAGATAGGAATGAATAAACTGAATTGTATTTCATCATCAGAATCAATTACATTGTCAGGCCTTATATAGGCAACAGTTATCCAGAAAGTCAAACCAGAAACAAAAAGCTAACTGAATAACTGAAATAACAGAATATAATAACTACTCCTAACAAGAAAGCACAGTTCGATCATTCATTGTATATATGTATGTATATAAAAGAAGCAACCATTTCCTCATAACAATATCATATATTACTACGACAGCAAGAGCAAAGTGCTTTTGACTTGCATATAGCTACTAATCAATTACTAGTGTTGGGACATATTATAAGAGAACAAAAGTAAATTCTCATTTAATAATTCATTTATTGTCAAAACAAATCTCATTTGCTTATACATCTACATCTTAAAATCAATTATGTTGCGGCTATAAAAGCATAATGCCATCTATTTTGTAAAATAAAAAAAAAAAAATTTAAAATAAATAATTAAAAAATTATGTTAAATTTTCTAAAATTTTAAGATTAAATTTATAATTCACGTACACTACGCACTAATATAGCTAATTACTTGATACGTACATTTGATCGCATTATTGACCGAGAATTTAAAAGCATATATCACTAACCATTCTTATGCTATGTCACCACCATGATAATTATATAAGATGGTCATTTGTCGGACTAACAAAAAAAAAATGACGCTGGTCTATTTATATAAGATGTTGATTTGATGGAAATTAACATATCCTTGAAATGATATAAAATAATGGTAAAAAATGAATAGATGACTGATTAATTATTAATCAATCAATTATTTTTTTAAATGACATTTTAAAAATTGAAAGAAATCATAACCAATCTGAGAATTGAGAATCTGACAATCAAATAAATCCACATGTCTAAATAAATTGAGACTTCTACACGTATAAACACATACAAGTTTATAGAATAAAAAATGACTTGATCATAGGGCTGATATTCAATCTAAAATTTAATATTTTAATCATGGCCATTGGCAGATCGGAAAATCTACATTCTTAATAAGAGAAAGATATCAGTAAATAATGAAGCATTACTTTAATTGGAGGAAGACAAATTAACACATCTAAAGTATGAATTGGTGATTAGATAGAAGCAGAGTTGTGGGGTGGTGATTGCCAGAACTGCGCCTTGTTGATCTTTGACATGCTGCGCAACACCTCAAGAGGGATCCCATCACAGCTTACTCCTGTTACATTTCTCGCCTGCAAGCTCTATGTCAAAGTCAAATAATTCAATAACATAGCCAAAATTAATAAATTCTGCTGCTATTTTTCTCCTATGTTGCAAAGTTTACTTGTAACTTGTAAGTAAAGATTTTGGATGATATTTAAAACCTTTACCTTTCAACTGGGATATATAGGTGATTCCTCACTTGCTTCATGCATCCTTTCCAGTTGGTACTGTCAACACCACAACCTAATTGATTGTAAAAAGAAAGTTACTTAAGTAGGATTTAGAAGTTTGAGAGTTTGTTCTTAGTCTTCAACCAGGAAGAATTAGATTGGGATGTGATCTGATCATGATATGCTTTACCCCCTCTCTTCCTAGTCTTTAATTTGCCTATTCAAGTTCTGTCTATTATTTCCAGCTTGTGGAATTTTACTTCCAACCAGTTGTCTTGTGATTGGTGCTTGTTACAGAGAATCTGAGCTACGGACGGATGATTGATGCTTGTGCATATCGTTGTTGAATAGGGAGAACACAGGAGCTTAGACCCTTTCATATGCTTCAAAATAAGAAGGGGGGAGGGGGGAGGAATGCGCTTTCGGTAGGGTGTAGTTGTGATGTCATTTTCACTGTATTTTTTGTTTTAGTTTGGTTGTATAGATGGCCATAAATTATGACCTCCAATTCAAGGTGGAAGCTTTTGAGGTGTATTTCATAAATCTTATTCTAAGATTCCTGAGGCTGGAACCAGATATTAACGGTGAGATGAATTATTTGGCAAAACTGTTTCCTATTCGATTGATCAATAGCCTGTAATGATAACATCATATACATGTCATGAAACCAACAGTTTATATATGAGTACATAATACTGTGGAACAACTGGAAGAATTGCATCTGGTTTCAAATTTGATGTCACATTAAAAGGACAAAATAAACAAATGACACCATCAACCACAAAACTTCATTAAATCAGATACAGCATTTGTTTCTGGACATAACTGAATAATAAAATGATATAACATGTAACTTGCATGTTTAACAAAATCTCATTTCTTCGAATTAAAATACAACAAAAGCTCATTTCTTGACAGAGAAACTCATGCTTGCAAAAACTTTATAGGAAATAAATATCCTAATCAAAAGCAAATTAAGTATCAAAATATTCTTCTAAGATGAAGCAAATAGATCAATACCTTGGTTCACCAAAAGAAAAAAAAAACATAAAGGTAAATGCAATCAATTTATACTTTTCTCACTATATATGTCTTAACGACTATTTCGATATATCTTGGCTATAATTGGTTCGCAAATGGCTATCAGTTCTTTCAACTTGGCCTCAGACTCGGCAGGGTCAGGATGAAGATTATCCTCAACCCAATTTAAAGCTTGCATAGTTGCATCATCTATTGCACTCTTATTTGCAGGTTTTAATTTGGGAGCAATTCTGTTGTCCCTCATCGAATTCCTCATATTATATGCATATTTCTCCAATGCATTGCGAGCATCGACCTTCTTCTTATACTCCAAATCCTCAACCCTGAATGTCTCAGCATCTTTGATCATCTTCTCTATTTGCGCCTCGTTTAGCCGACCTTCATCATTGGTCACAGTTATCTTGCTTTGTTGGCCGGATCCTATGTCTTGTGCTGTGACATTTAGAATCCCATTTGCATCGATCTCGAAGCAGACATTGATCTTTGGTTCCATTTTTGGAGCAAGATGAATTCCTGAGAGCTTAAACTTCCCAAGAAGGTTATTGTCATCAGTTCTCGATCTCTCGCCCTCAAAAACTTGCACAAGAACACTAGATTGGTTCTCGCAACTGGTAGAAAAAAATTTGTCCCTTTTGGTGGGTATTACCGTATTTCTTGGTATTAAGGTAGTCATGATTCCTCCTTGGGTTTCTATACCAAGAGACAGAGGCGTAACATCGACAATAACAAGATCAAGTATCTCGTCATTGCCGTGACCGCTAAGTTTTGCAGCTTGTAGTGCAGCCCCATATGCCACGGCCTCATCGGGGTTAATGCTTTTGCAAAGCTCCTTTCCATCAAAGAGCTCTTGCAACATTTGCTGTACCATTGGTATTCTTGTTGAACCCCCAACAAGCACGACTATATCAATAGCACTCTTGTCCATGTGAGCATCCTCCAGGCACTTTGTCACGAGTACCATGCACCTTTTGAAGAGATCCATGTTCAGCTCCTCAAACCGAGCCTGGGTGATGTATGAACTGAAATCAATGCCATCATAGAGGCAAGCAACCTCCACAGTTGTCGAGGTGGCAAAGGAGAGAGTCCTTTTTGCTCGTTCGCAAGCAGATCGGAACCTCCTAATGCTCCTTGGGTTGTCGCTGATGTCCTTCTTGTGCTTCCTCTTGATCTCCTGGAGGAAGTGGTTCATCAAACGGTTGTTAAAGTCCTCTCCACCGAGGTGAGTGTCTCCAGCTGTTGCCTTGACCTTAAACACACCTTGCTTTATGTTGAGGACTGAGACATCAAAGGTGCCGCCAGCCGAGGGTCAAATATATGAGTACTCTTCTTCTCTTCAAGCACACAAGTCAATTTCTCAAAGCCGTAAGCCAGTGCAGCAGCTGTGGGTTCATCCATGATAGCGCATTCACTTTAGCCCTGCTACTCTCACAGCACCCTTCGTGGCCAGTCTGTGGGGAGTCGTTGAAGTAATTCAGGGACAGTGACCACCGCATTCTGGACACTGCATCGAGGAAGTCTCTGCAATCTCCTTCATTTTCTCTAGGATCACAGCGGATAGTTGCTCTGGCAGGACTGTTTCTCCTCCCCTTTGTACTTGACTACAATCTTTGGTTTATCGCCGGTGCCTTGAATGACATTAAACGGCCATAGCTTTCTATCGCTCTGGACAGTTGGGTCGGAGAAGCTCCTACCGATCAAACGCTTCATGTCTGTCTCAAAGAATTATGTGTTTTAAAAGAGAGAGAGCAAACTTATATAATATGCTCATCAGATCAAACAATGAGGAAAAAGCACTTACCGAATATGGTATTTGTGGGGTTCATGTCACCCTGATTCTTGGCAGCTTCACCAATAAGCCGCTCATCAGCAGTGAATGCAACACATGATGGTGTTGTACGGTTCCCTTGATCGTTCGCAATGATTTCCACACGCCCGTGATTCCAGACTCCAACGCATGAGTATGTTGTGCCGAGATCGATCCCGATTGCGACCTGTGCCTCCTTGCTTGGTGCCATTCCTGCTTGAGGCTGATTGCGTCTGTCTAAACAGTCTCACAGTAATTAGTCTCATGATATCGGTAATTTATATAATATAATATGTTATCTTCTTTTTCGTTAACATTAGTGACAAAATTAATGAAATCACCGACCCAAAATAAATCTAGGTCCTTCGAACGACTGTTACTATTCCTCTAGAAATTTTTGGGTTGCTCATTTCTTTAATTCCCAACGTCTTTTAGTGATATGGAGAAGACTGTAAGACACCATGCATCCATAATAATTTGCACAATAAATGATAAAATTTCAAATGTCGCTTCGTTTATCCAACTTTTTTTTTTGGAATAGGTTTATAGAAGGACACCAGTCACACTAGTAACAACATCCATAATTATTTTTATTAGGTTATTGTTACTTTCTTTAATTGTGGATAAGACTGAAAGATATCATCCATAATAATTTGCAAATGAAATAATAACATTTCAATTGTCTCTTCGCTTATCAATTTTTTTTCGTGAGTGAGAACCTCTAATGATAACATAGTCCCCCTTTTAACTTGTAAAAATAAAACAAAAATTCCAAAGCAAATTAATTAACAAATTAATACAATTTTTTTATTTTAATACATGCTATAATTGAACTTTCAAAGAATAAAAATAAAAACAAGTTGCTATATATGGTGTTCTTAGAATTTGGCCACGTCCAAAAAAAGACCCAAGTAATACTCTTATTAAAAACTTGTGCTTTTTACATGTTTTGCATTTCTGTACTGCTTTTTAAAATAATCCATAAATGCTTATTAATTTTAATTTTTAAACATGCTATGCTAAAGCATTAAAAATAGTACATCCATACTAAATCTTGTTTCGCTCCTAACAATTATCAAATGTCAAGTAAGTAGTTACAGACCTTTATTAATTATTTGTTTTTAAGTTTGCTAAACAAATAAATAAGACAAATTTTATCACGGTAATTTTTGACACATACCTATATGATTTTATTTTGGACAAATATAGTCCATAAGTAACGATTAATTTTTAATATTACAAAATTATTAGTCTATTTAGATATATAAATGCCGCAATCAATGTATTGCTCAATTATGTGAGTTAATTATTTATAATTTCAAACCCTCTAGAAAGTTTCGAGCATCACCTTGCCTCTCATTGCAATTAGTGTTACTCTTTCGTTCAAGTTTTTTCACCACTTAATTTAATAAGTTAATTGTCACTTATTTTTATGTAGAACATAATTCTTTCGCTGTTGAGTTATACTTAGTCTGACAAGGATTAATAGGATATAGCTTAGTCTGACAACCAAATATTTCGTCTAAACTCTGAGGTGACACCCGATCTAAATTAATAGGATATAGCTTAGTTTTATTGATGTTAATTATAATCCCAGACAATCATTCAAAGGCCAGCGTTGACCACCAAGCTATGTGTAAATTTTGTTGATCAGCATATGAAAAGATCGAGAATGGTATCATCAGCATCTGACAGTTAGTTGCTGATTTATCATGAATTTGAGGTACCAAAACCCACTAACCGATCATTTGTTTTGCCTTGCCTTCATTGAAATTCTTATACGTACGGGAAGTCAGCCGCTAGAATATATAGGAAATGTGATAAAGGATCTCCTTCCCTCACTCTCTTTTTACAAAAAAGAAAAAATAAATAAAAAATAATAATATTGAGACAGTTCTCACCCTCTTATATAAATAATGCATGTGAAAATGAGAAATTTTCTTCATAATATTTTTTGTCGAGTTCTCACCACGCTCATTATATGTATAACACTTCTGTTAGAAAGTTTGTTCATTCATTTTAATTAAAAACAAACAAGAGAAATATTAACTACAATAAAATCAACATTTTTTAATCAGGGCATACTACACGAAGGGACTAATTATTGCACGGCAAAGGGAGCATTGGAGCGGAGAAATGTATCGGCGTATGCACATACAGCAGTAGGCAGCTCCTCACCGACATATTTCAGGAGAATATCTTGTAGATGTATATTCTGGCATGGATTCCCCTGACTACAATTTAATGTCACGGCCACCTGGGATGCCGATGTGCCATTTATTTCTTTAAAATATACATCACTTATGCTCACCCGAGAAGGAACCTACAGATTGATTACACAAACACCAAAATTCACATTAATTTAAAGCCATATCCATGTTTATATCCATGTATCAAATTGTTAGGTAAATAGGCAGATTCATACAGACAGTTTTAAAAAACAAATTCATTCCTCATTAAATTAATAAACAAGTTTTGCGTACCGTATCTCCATCGCAAAGATTTTCAGGACAGTAAGTCTGATCGATGATTATTGGGTTGTTAACATTTTTCATGATGATATTCTCAAAGGTTATGTTGGTCGCTGAGCTACTACTGGGGAGTTCTGCCACGTCTTTATGCGCACCCCGTTCTTGGTGTTGATGATTGTGCTGTTCCTGACCACTACACCTCGCACATCCTCTTCATTTGGGTACTTACCTAGGCTGCCAATACTAATGCCATGGCCGGGCCCGCATGTGACATTTGAGATGAGGATGTCCATGCTGCCTGTCCGATAGATATGCAATCACACCTGTGCCAATGAACACGTCATGGATGGTGACCCCAGAGCTACGCTCGATGTGGATGCCGTCTGTGTTGGGGCTATCTTCTGAAGCCTCAATATACATCTCGCTAGCATAAAAGTTATTGGACTGCAACACTCCGATGTGAAAAAACTTCGGATTAACCGAGTTCATGCCGTAGATGATCGTGTCATTTAAATTAACAAACTTCACCGACTGAAAAAAAAGAAAAAATCATCTCTTCAACTTACACAAATATTTCTAAATGTATTATAAAATAAAATTCTTATATTTTTCTCAAACAAAATAAAAGTATTACAATTCAATGCTTCTATGAGCTAGACACTTACAGTGGGTAGAACATTGCAAAACTTTGTCTTTGGACATTCATTGTAACTCCAGGAAAGTTGCCCTGGCCGTCGAAGGTCCCGCCTCTGGTAATTCTTAGACCATTCATATTCCCAAATTGCACCCAATCATTTCCCGACATACATGCTCAGGTCAGTCGACGCCTTTATATATCCCTGTGTTGCATCAATCAAAAATTATCTTAATTAATTACTAATATCCTTCAATTAGAAATTATATGGCTCAGAATAAGGCTCTATTACCTCTTGATAGACGGTGAGTGTGTTTACATTTGGACAAGGTCCACTAAACTTGATTGGGTTCAGAAAATAAGTTGCGGGGGTATGAGCAGTTTGACATCACCACTCGATGCACATGCCGCTTCCCATGCTTCCAAAAGGCCTAAAATTATTAAAATATTATCATTTAAATCTCTGAAACAATTTAAATGAATATTTTTACAACATTTTTTATGACCAAATTGCATGTGAGCCTATGATAAGTTTAATTCAACAGACAATATATGTTCGTATTCCTTCAAATTAACCAAATACATAAAAGGAAATTCCACATATTAACGTCCAAGAATTTTAATAAAATGAAAAAAAAAAATAAGGTGTAAAAGGTACCCTGCTATCGTCGGAAACACCATCAGCATGTACACCATAATTACGTACATCTATAGTTGGAGAGATCTCTGCTAGCATCCTCGCGTTAACATCCGAAAACACGATGAAAAAGATACACACTAATTGTGCCAATGTCTTCACAAATCCTTGCCTCATTTTCTGTTGCAATTTGAAATAGAAATAACATATAATTAATCAGACTGGTCTCTAATTTTGTATATATAGCATATTATAACATATTCTACCAAACACAATTATGTAATATATATGTCTGTGTGTGTGTGTCATAAAATAAAGTATTATTTAGTTTAACATTACAATGTAATCATAATATTTGAATCCAATTCAACATCATTTTGTATAAATACGAAGCACGATTACTTATTGTCAACAAAAATATAATATTGTTTGTGAGCTATACATATAAATCATTCTACATGCATATAAGTGTGCCATATTTTGCCAAATGAGAAACTTACCTAGCTACTAAACAGATAAACATATATCTAGAAAAATATTTTAAAATCATTCTACATATAAGTATTTTTTATGCAAGTACCTTAAAATCATTTGTTATTGAATACGTAAAAGTGAAAAAAAGACACTATACCTCAACAAAGAAAAAATTGTGTTCAATAGATTATATTGTAAAAATTACAAAGTAACATTTTACTTACCGAGTTTAACGATTAAGAACTTTAACGAAGTAACACAAGATGCAAGGAAGCAAGGTGATGCACGAGACCTTCGAGAAAATTTGAAATTTCAAATAATTTACTGACAGATACATCGTTATTGTGGCATTTATATATCCAAATAACATGTTATTTTTGCAATGTTAAAAATAAATGATTAATTTTGGAGTACATTTGTCCAAAATACAAGTTGATAATTTTTATAATATGAAAGATAAATAATTAATTTTGGATTATATTTTTCCAAAATAAAATCATATAGTAGGTGTCGAAAATGACTGTTATAAAATTTGCCTTATTTATTTTTTAGCAAACTCAAAATATAAATACTTACTAAAGGTCTATAAATAATTAATTGACATTTGATAATTTCTACGAGTCAAACCTAATTCAATGTGAAGGTACTATTACTATATATTTAGTTTTCCACGTGATAAAAATTTATGGATTGTTTTTAAAGGTGGTACAGAAATGCAAAAAAAGTAAAAAAAAAAAAAACATAAGTTCTTAATAAAAGCATTACTGAGGTCTATCTCAGGATGTGAAAAAATTCTAATAACACCACATATAGCAACTTGTATTTATTTTTATTCTTTGAAAGTTTAATTATAACATATATTAAAATAAATAAAATTGTATTATTTTGTTAATTTTCTTTGGACTTTTTGTTTTATTTTTAGAAGTTTAAAGGGGGACTATGAATTATGCTCTCTTTTAAGTTACGTGATACACATTTTAGCTCGGAGATTAAATATCCAATTTCTATTTATTGAGTTATAAATTATTTAAAGGAACTATCGAAACAAACTTGGTTAATAATCGACAAGATTTGTCAACACATAAATGTTAATTATATAGAGGTGCATTATTATATATGACCGACAATATAAATGTTTATTTTAATATATATAACTCAAAAAAAATATAAATCAATCTTTTATAGTGCATGAACAAAATAGAAGTATATATATGTAGTGTTCCCCTTAATAATTTCAAACTATGAATAAAGAGGATTCAGAGGCTTCATTTCTTATCATGTCTCACATTTTTTTTTAGCCCAAACAATCAACATTTTTTTTTATATAGGCGTACAGGGTCTTTTTGACTATTGGCATGTCTATGGTATTTGTGGTTATTATAACTTATTGCTTTGTTGATTACTTGTTTTGGTTATGCTAAGTTGTAGTAGGTTTAATTATATGTGTTGTTTTGTTTTGTTGATGTATTGATCTCGTCCGATTGGTACTAATTTGATATTGTATGATTTTATGTTATATGAAAATCGGTGGCTAAGCCACTTCTTTCAAAAAAATATTAGCCCTCTATGGATAGGCTTAGTACTGTTAACCTCGATCCTGGCTTTTGTCTGATGCCAGTTTATTTAGTATCTTTCCGTATGTAAACTGTGCTGCAGGTGATGAACTTATATGTTTGTTTGCTGGTTAGTTTAGCTCATTTGATAGCTTGGTGAAAGGTGTGTTGTACCACCTTCACCAAGTTCAACAGATAGTTATTGGGTTAGGTTGGAATTGCCTGAATTAGGATATGGTTCATGACTTCATGTAATGTGACTG
>JARJHM010001545.1:0-21910 GCA_033356055.1 Carex pumila | reverse complement strand
AGTGTCATCGATCCTATCCAGATGACACGTCATCGATCTTATCCACATGTCATCATCCTTATCCATTCGATGGCATATCTTGTAAATAGGCATATGTTGAGGGGTATTTCGGTCTTTTGCGAACCTCCTCAAAAGCCTATAAATAGAGGTGGAGGGGTAGAGAGAAAACTCACTAATTCACTTGTATCGTTTCGTGCAGAATCGAATCGGTTTTTCTCTCTTTCTCGGTTTCTCTCCCAAATAGTGTTTCGGTTGAGAAAAGAAAGTTATACGTAGTTAACGTATAATCTTGCGGGTTGTTGTGGAGTATATTTACGGGGTCGATGAATAGTGTTTTACCGAATTTCGCGGTATTTCAGTTTTGCTCATTGATGAAACTGAGTAACCGAAAATTCGTGTTTATGGGTTTTCGTCTTTTCCCCGTGAATAGTGTTTTTGCAGAATTCCACGGTTTACGGTATTTCTGGCAGAAGAAATAAACCGCTCTCTGGTTAGTCCTGGTGGATAACCGATAGAGGCATCAGACGTCTGATGCTCCGAGACGAGTCGATTCCTTCCGTGATGTAGCTCTACACGCTCGGTCTGCATTCCAACTGTGATTTGGAAACAAGGTATAAACATGTTATATTAATCTATTTAATTGGTAAGTAGATTAAAGTTTTAGAAATCAATCATGGAGTAGATCTGTAAAAGGATTAAATTGGGTTTTGATGCCAAAGGAATACTGAAGGTGGACCGCCTTGGAAAGTTTCCTGACATACCCCGTTTAATCCTGAGCTTAAGTTAGCCGTAGAAATTTTTGTTCTACGGTCATTCCGCACCTTAAGCCTAAACGGGTTTTGGTTACCGCGAAACCCCAAAAGTGGTATCCGAAACCCAACATCCTTCACCCTAGCTACTTATACCATAAGCTCTTGTTAGTCTCTCATCTCCTCAAATATTGATACTTCACGATTAAGTCCTTCATACCAATACCCGATTCGATTTGAGATGTCCTAATTAGGGTTTGCCTTCACGGTTAGGTTCTTCACCAAGTCCCTAATCTTAATTTCTATAGTTCCGACTTAGATTAAATTGGTTACAATCTTAATCTAAACATAGGGTATTTGCATTCATAATTTGGTACTCTCCTTTCATCCTAACTTCTTTGGATCCTTTGACAAAGAGATACCAAAGCGGGACTACTTCGATTTCAAGTACTAATTATGTAATTAACACAACTGATAAATCACAGAAATTAACATCAAATTCCATAAAACAATCATAACAAAAATAAATAACCGAATAAAATACAATTAAACAAGTTCATGCATTGACCTAAACCCCTAGAGAGAGATCTACTCCCTCATGGAGAGATCCATTACAAAAATTGACAAAAGTAAGAAGAAATGAAATAAAGAAATGATTACACCCTCTATTTGATCAAAGCCTTCAATCTTGTCGACTTCTTGCTCAGGAAACCCTTCTTCTCCTCGCTTGAAAGCTTTCCTTACTTCAGAATTTATCGCTAAGTATTGTGTATGTGGAGAATGAGATGATGGATGATGGATAGATGGATGGGATGAGATGAATGTGGATGTAGAATGAACCCCCTTCTTTTATAGCCAATGACCATGCCCAATTAAGAGCCTAGAAGGTGGAGTTAGTGTGTGCTATATTTCGATTATTTCCCAGGATGTCTTGTCCACATTTGGCTGTCAAAACATGTCCATGAAGCGCCAAAACACGTCTACCGGCAAGCACATGCAGCAAACGTTGGAAAAAGTGACGGGAAAACAGTTCAGCTGGGAAAACTAAGCGTATGCGGACAAGCGTTGGGGAAAACTAAGCGGATACGGCCAAGCGTCGGTCAAAAATGGCCCGTAAACTGTCTAGCGGCAAGCGCAAGCTGCTAACGTTGGACAAAAGTGACCCGAAAACAGTTCAGCTGGGAAAACCTAAGCGTATGTGGACAAGCGTTAGGGAAAACTAAGCGGATATGGCCAAGTGTCGGTGAAAAATGTCCAAAAAACTGTCTAGCGGTAAGCGCAAGCGGCTAACATTGAGAAAAAATAACCTGAAAACAGTTCAGCTGGGGAAAACTAAGCGGATGCGGCCAAGCGTTAGGGAAAACTAAGTGGATACAGCAAAGTGTTAATGAAAAATGACCCGTAATCATTCCAGCGGCAAGCGCTAGCATCTAACGTTGGGTCAACGGTTACCCAAAAACAATCCAGCAGGGAAAAAGTAAGCGGATGCGGGCAAGTGTTTGGGAAACCTAAGCGAATACAGCCCAAAAATAGTCCAGCGGCAAGTGCTTGCAGTGAACGTTGGCAAAAGTGATGCGAAAACAGTTCAGGTGGGATAAACTAAGCGTATGCGGACAAGCGTTGAGGAAAAGTAAGCGGATACGGCCAAGCGTCGGTGAAAAATGGCCCGTAAACAGTCAAGTGGCATGCGAAAGCGGCTAACGTTAGGCAAAAGTGATCCAAAAATAGTTCAACTCGGGAAAACTAAGCAGTTGAGGCTAAGCGTTGGGGAAAACTAAGTAGATATGGCCAAGCATCGGTGAAAAATGGCCAAAAAACAGTCTAGCGACAAGCGGAAGCGGCAAACGTTGGGGAAAACTTATTGGATGCGGCTAAGCGTTGGGAAAAAACTAAGCAGATACCCCCAAGCGTTGGTGAAAAATGCCTCAAAAATAGTCCAGCAGCAAGCGGATGTTGGGGAAAACTAAGCGGATACGGCTAAGCGTTGGGGAAAATGAAGCGGATATGGCCAAGCGTCGGTGAAAAATGTCCCAAAAATAGTCCAACTGCAAGCGCAAGCGTCTAACGTTGGGCAAAACTGACCCAAAAACAGTTAAGCTGGGAAAAAGTAAGAGGATGCGGGCAAGTGTTAGGGAAATCTAAGCGAATACGGCCAAGCGTCGGTGAAATATGACCCAAAAACAGTCCAGCAGCAAAGCATGCTGCAAACATTGGCAAAAGTCACCCGAAAACAGTTCAGCTGGGGAAAACTAAGCGTATGCGGACAAGCGTTGCAGAAAAACTAAGCATATAGGGCCAAGCATCGGTGAAAAATGGCCCGTAAACAGTCCAGTGGCAAGCGCAAGTGGCTAACGTTGGACAAAAGTTACCCGAAAATAGTTCAGCTGGGGAAAACTAAGCGGATGCAGCCAAGCATTGGGGAAAACTAAGCAGATACGGCTAAGAATCGGTGAAAAATGTCCTGAAAATAGTCCAGCGGCAAGTACAAGCATCTAACGTTGGATAAAAGTGACTCGAAAACAGTTCAGCTGGGAAAAAGTAAGCGGATGTGGGCAAGTGTTGCAGAAAATTAAGCGAATAAGGCCAATCGTTGGTGAGAAATGGCCCGAAAACAGTCCAGCCGCAAGTGCATGTAGCAAACGTTGGAAAAAGTGTTGTGAAAATAGTTCAGCTGGGGAAAACTAAGCGTATGTGGACATGCGTTGGGGAAAACTAAGCAGATATGACCAAGCGTCGGTGAAAAATGGCCCGTAAACTGTCCAGTGGCAAGCGCAAGCTGCTAACATTGGGCAAAAGTGACCCAAAAACAATTCAGCTGGGGAACACTAAGCGAATGCGGCCAAGTGTATGGGAAAACTAAGCAGATACGGCCAAGCATGGGTAAAAAACGGACCGTAAACAGTCCAGCGGCAAGCGCAAGTGGCTAACATTGGGGAGAAGTGACCCAAAAATAGTTTAGTTGGGTAAAAGTAAGCGGATGAGGCCAAGCGTTGGGCAAAGCTAAGCGGATACGGCCAAGCGTCGGTGAAAAATGCCCCAAAAAATGTCCAGCGGTAAGTGCAAGCGGCTAACATTGGGCAAAAATAACCCGAAAACAGTTCAGCTGGCGAAAACTAAGTGGATGCGACCAAGCGTTGGGGAAAACTAAGCCGATACGGCCAAGTGTTAATGAAAATGGCCCATAATCAATCCAGCGGCAAGCGCAAGCATCTAACGTTGGGCAACGGTTACCCAAAAACAATTCAGCTAGGAAAAAGTAAGTGGATGCGGGCAAGTGTTGGGGAGAACTAAGCAAATAAGGCCAAACATCAGTGAAAAATGGCCCAATAATAGTCCAGTGGAAAGCACATGCAGCAAACGTTGGCAAAAGTAACGCGAAAATAGCTCAGCTGGGGAAAACTAAGCATATGCAGACAACCGTTAGGGAAAACTGAGCAGATATGGCCAAGCGTCGGTGAAAATGGCCCATAAATTGTCCAGCGGCAAGTGCAAGCGACTAACGTTGGGCAAAAGTAACCCGTAAATGGTTCAGTTGGGGAAAACTAAGCGGATGCGGCCAAGCATTGGGGAAAACTAAGCGGATACGGCCAAACATCGGTGAAAAATAGCCCGAAAATAGGCTAGCAACAAACTCAAGCGGCTAACGTTGGGCAAATGTTACCCGAAAACAGTTCAGCTGGGGAAAACTAAGCGGATGAGGCCAAGCGTCAGTGAGAAATGACACAAAAACAGTGCAGCAGCATGCGGAAGCAGCAAATGCTGGCAAAAGTAATCTGAAAATAGTTCAGCTGGGAAAAACTAAGCGTATGCGGATAAGCGTTGGAGAAAACTAAGCGGATACGGCCAAGCGTCGGTGAAAAATGGCCCATAAATTGTCCAGCAACAAGCGCAAGCTGCTAACGTTGGGCAAAAGTGACCCGAAAACAGTTCAGCTTGGGAACACTAAGCAGATGCGGCCAAGCATATGGAAAAACTAAGCGGATACGACCAAGCGTGGGTGAAAAATGGACCGTAAACATACCAGTGGCAAGCGCAAGCATCTAACGTTGGGGAAAAGTGACCCAAAAACAATTTAGCTGGGTAAAAGTAAGCGGATATGGCAAGCATTGGGCAAAGCTCAGCGGATACGGCCAAGCGTCAGTGAAAAATGGCCCGAAAATAGTCAAACGACATGCGAAAGCAGCAAACGCTAACAAAAGTGATTCGAAAATAGTTCAGTTGGGAAAAACTAAGTGTATGCGGACAAGCGTTGGGGAAAACTAAGTGGATACGACCAAGCGTGGGTGAAAAATGGACCGTAAACTGTCTAGCGGCAAGCGCAAGCGGCTAACGTTGGGGAAAAGTGACCCAAAAATAATTCAGCTGGGGAAAAGTGACCCAAAAACAGTTCAGCTGGGGAAAAGTTAGCGGATGCGGCCAAGTGTTGGGCAAAGCTAAGCGGATACGGCTAAGCGTTAGTGCAAAATGGCCCGAGCGAATACGGCTAAGCGTCATTGAAAAATGGCCCAAAAATAGTCCAGCAACAAGCGCAAGCGGCTAACATTGGGCAAAAAGTTACCTGAAAACAATTCAGCTAGGGAAAACTAAGCGGATGCGGCCAAGCATTGGGGAAAGCTAAGTGGATACAGCCAAGCGTCGGTGAAAAATGGCCGGTAAATAGTCAAACAGCATGCGGATGCGGCTAACGTTGGGCAAAAGTGATCCGAAAACAGTTCAGCTCGGGAAAACTAAGTGGATGAGGCTAAGCGTTGGGGAAAACTAAGTGGATATGGCCAAGCGTCCGTGAAAAATGGCCCAATTACAGTCCAGCGGCAAGCAGAAGCAGCAAACACTGGGGAAAACTAAGCGGATGCAGCTAAGTGTTGGGAAAAACTAAGCGGATACCGTCAAGTGTCGGTGAAAAATGCCCCAAAAATAGTCCAGCGGCAAGTGCAAGCTGGGGAAAGCTAAGCGGATGTGGCTAAGCATTGGGGAAAAATGTCAAGCGTTGGGGAAAAATGCTAAGCGGCAAGTGCAAGCTGGGGAAAGCTAAGCGGATACCGTCAAGTGTCGGTGAAAAATGTCAAGCGGTAAGCGCAAGCGGCTAACATTGGGCAAAAGTAACCCAAAAACAGTTCAGCTGGGGAAAATAAGTGGATGCAGCCAAGCGTTGGGGAAAACTAAGCGGATACGGCCAAGTGTTGGTGAGAAACAGCCCGTAAATATTCCAACGGCAAGCGCAAGCGTCTAACATTGGGCAAAACTAACCCAAAAATAGTTTAGCTGGGAAAAAGTAAGTGAATGTGGGCAAGTGTTAGGGAAAACTAAGCGAATACGGCCGAGCGTTGGTGAAAAATGGCTCGAAAACAGTAAAGTGGCATGCGAAAGCAGCAAACGTTGGGCAAAAGTGACTCGAAAACAGTTCAGCTGGGGAAAACTAAGCGGATGCGGCCAAGTGTTGGGGAAACTAAGCGAATATGGCCAAGCGTTGGTGAAAAATGGCCCGAAAATAGTCAAGCAACATGCGGAAGCAGCAGTTGGCAAAAGTGACCCAAAAACAGTTCAGCTGGGAAAACCTAAGCGTATGCAGACAAGCGTTGGAGAAAACTAAGCGGATACGGCCAAGCATCGGTGAAAAATACCCAAAAAAATGTTCAGCAGTAAAAGCAAGCGGCAAACGTTGGGCAAAAATAACCCAAAAACAGTTCAGCTGGGGAGAACTAAGCGGATGCGGCCAAGCATTGGGGAAAACTAAGCGGATACGGCCAAGTGTTAATGAAAAATGGCCCGTAATCAATCCAGCGGCAAGCGCAAGCATCGAATGTTGGGCAACGGTTACCCGCAAACAATTCAGCTAGGAAAAAGTAAGCGAATGTGGGCAAGTGTTGGGGAAAACTAAGCGAATACGGCCAAGCATCGGTGAAAAATGGCCCAAAAACAGTCTAACGGTAAGCCCATGTAGCAAACGTTGGCAAAAGTGAAGCGAAAACAGCTCAGCTGGGGAAAACTAAGCGTATGCGGACTAGCGTTGGGGAAAACTAAGCGGATACGACCAAGCATTGGTGAAAAATGGCCCGTAAACAATCTAGCGACAAGCGCAAGCGTCTAACGTTGGGCAAAAGTGACCCGAAAACTGTTCAGCTGGGGAAAACTAAGCAGATGCGGCCAAACATTGGGGAAAACTAAGCGAATACGGCCAAATGTCGGTGAAAAATGGCCCGTAAACAGTCCAGCGGCAAGCCTAAGCGGCTAACATTAGGCAAAAGTGACCCGAAAACAGTTCAGTTGGGAAAAAGTAAGAGGATGCGACCAAGTGTTGGGGAAAACTAAGCGAATACGGCCAAGCGTGGGTGAAAAATGGCCCGAAAATAGTCAAGCAGTATACGGAAGCGGCTAAGTTTGGACAAAAGTGATCCCAAAATAGTTCAGCTTGGGAAAACTAAGTGGATAAGGCTAAGCGTTGGGGAAAACTAAGTGGATATGGCCAAACATCGGTGAAAAATGGCCCAAAAACAGTCTAGCGGCAAGCGGTAGTGGCAAACATTGGGGAAAACTAAGCAGATGCAGCTAAGCGTTGGGAAAACCTAAGTGGATACCGCCAACCGTCAGTGAAAAATGTCCCAAAAACAGTCCAACAGCAAGCGCAAGTTGGGGAAAACTAAGCGGATGCGGCCAAGCGTTGGAGAAAACTAAGCAGATAATGCCAAGCGTCGGTGAAAAATGTCCCTAAAATAGTCCAGCTGTAAGTACAAGCATCTAACGTTGGGCAAAAGTCACCCGAAAACAATTTAGCTGTGAAAAAGTAAGCGGATGTGGGCAAGTGTTGGGGAAAACTAAGCGAATATGGCCAAGCATTGGTGAAAAATAAACCGAAAATAGTCAACCGGCATGCGGAAGCAGCAAACATTGGCAAAAGTGACCCAAAAACAGTTCAGCTGGGAAAAACTAAGTATATGAGGAAAAACGGTGGCGAAAACTAAGCGGATACGGCCAAGTGTCGGTGAAAACTGGTCCGAAAATAGTCTAGCGGCAAGTGCAAGCGGCTAACGTTGGGCAAAAGTTACCCGAAAGCAGTTCAGCTGGGGAAAACTAAGCGGATGCGGCCAAGCATTGGGGAGAGCTAAGCGGATACAGCCAAGTGTGAGTGAAAAATGGCCCAAAAACAGTCCAGCAGCAAGCGCAAGCTGGGGAAAACTAAGCGGATGGGGCCAAGCATTAGGGAAAACTAAGTAGATACGGGCAATCGTCGGTGAAAAATGTCCCGAAAATAGTCCAACGGCAAGCGCAAGCATCTAACGTTGGTCAAAAGGGACCCGAAAATAGTTCAGCTGGGAAAAAGTAAGTAGATGTGGGCAAGTGTTGTCGAAAACTAATCGAATATGGCCAAGCGTCGGTGAAAAATGACCCGAAAACAGTCAAGCGGCATGCGAAATCGGCCAACGTTTGGCAAAGTGACCCGAAAACAGTTCAGCTAGGGAAAACTAAGCGAATGCGGCCAAGCGTTGGGGAAACTAAGTGGATACGGCCAAGCGTCAATGAAAAATGGCCCATAAACAATCCAGCGGCAAACTCAAGCGGCTAACATTGGGCACAAGTGATCCAAAAACAGTTCAGCTGGGGAACACTAAGAGGATGCGGCCCAACATTGCAGAAAACTAAGCGGATACGGAGAAGCGTCGGTGAAAAATGGCCCGAAAACTGTCTAGCGGTGAGCGAAAGCAACAAACATTAGCAAAAGTGACATGAAAACAGTTCAGCTGGGGAAAACTGAGCAGATGCGGCTAAACGTTAGGGAAAACTTAGCGGATACGACCAAGCGTCGATGAAAAATCTCCAAAAAATGTCTAGCGGTAAGCACAAGTAGCTAACGTTGGGCAAAAGTAACCCAAAAACAGTTTAGCTGGGGGAAACTAAGCGGATGCAGCCAAGCGTTGGGGAAAACTAAGCAGATATGGCCAAGTGTTGGTGCAAAATGGCCTGTAAACATTTCACTGACAAGTGCAAGCTTCTAATGTTGGGCAAAAATGACCCGAAAACAGTTCAACGAGGAAAACGTAAGCTGATGCGGGCAAGTGCTTGGGAAAACTAAGCGAATACAGCCAAGCGTTAGTGAAAAATGGCCCGAAAACAGCCCAGCGGCAAGCGCATACAGCAAACGTTGGCAAAAGTGACACGAAAAAAGTTCAGCTGGGGAAAACTAAGCGTATGTGGACAAGCGTCGAGGAAAACTAAGAGGACACAGCTAAGCGTCGGTGAAAATGGCCCGTAAACAATCCAGCAGCTAACGTTGGGCAAAAGTGACTCGAAAACATTTCAACTGGGAAAAATTAATCGGATAAGGCCAAGTGTTGGGGAAAACTAAGCGAATACGGCCAAGTGTGGGTGAAAAGTTTGCCTGAAAACATTCAAGCAGCATGCAAAGTGGCTAATGTTGGGCAAAAGTGATCTGAAAACAGTTCAGCTCGGGAAAACTAAGCGGATGAGGATAAGCGTTAGGGAAAACTAAGTGAATACGGCTAAGCGTCGGTGAAAAATTTCCCGAAAATAGTTCAGCTGCAAGCACAAGCATCTAACGTTGGCCAAAATTGACCTAAAAATAGTTCAGCTGGAAAAAAGTAAGCAAATGTGGGAAAGTGTTGGGGAAAACTAAAGCGAATACGACCAAACGTTGGTGAACAAAGGCCCAAAAATAGTCAAGCGGCATCCAGAAGCAGCAAACATTGGCAAAATTGACCCAAAAACATTTCAGCTGGGAAAAAGTAAGCATATGTGGACAAGCATTGGGGAAAACTAAGCAGATATGGCCAAGCGTCGGTGAAATATGGCCCGAAAATAATCTAGCGGCTAACGTTGGGCAAAAGTTACCCGAAAACAGTTCAGCTGGGGAAACGAAGCAGATGCGGCTAAGCGTTGGGAAAAACTAAGCGGATACCCCCAAGCATCGGTGAAAAATGCCCCAAAAACAATCCAGCAGCAAGCGCAAGCTGGGGAAAACTAAGCGGATGTGGCCAAGCGTTGGGGAAAACTAAGCGGAAACGGCCAAGCGTCGGTGAAAAATATCACGAAAATAGTCCAGCTGCAAGCGCAAGCGTCTAACATTGGGCAAAAGTGACCCGAAAACAGTTCAGCTGGGAAAAAGTAAGCGGATGTGGGCAAGTGTCAGGGAAAACTATGCAAATACGGCCAAGCGTTGGTGAAAAATGGCCCGAACACAGTCAACCGGCATGCGGAAGCGGCAAACATTGGCAAAAGAGACCCGTAAACAATTCAGCTGGGAAAAACTAAGCGTATGTGGACAAGCGTTGGGGAAAACTAAGCGGATACGGCGAAGCGTCGTTGAAAAATGGCCCGAAAATAGTCCAGCGGCAAGCGCAAGCAGCTAACGTTGGGCAAAACTTACCCGAAAATAGTTCAGCTGAGAAAAACTAAGCGGATGTGGCCAAGCATTGGGGAAAGCTAAGCGGATACGACCAAGCGTAAGTGAAAAATGGCCCGTAAACAGTCCAGCGGCAAGCACAAGCGGCTAACGTTGGGCAAAAGTGATTCGAAAATAGTTCAACTCGGGAAAACTAAGCGGATGCGGCCAAGCGTTGGGGAAAGTTAAGCGGATAAGACCAAGCGTCGGTGAAAAATGGCCCGTAAACAATCCAGAGGCAAGCGCAAGCAGCTAACTATGGGGAAAGGTGACCCAAAAATAGTTCAGCTGGGAAAAAGTAAGCGGATGTGGCCAAGTGTTGGGGAAAACTAAGCGAATACTATTAGTTTATAATAATCTAGAAGTCAATAATACGATAATTTATCATAAATATTTGTTCATGAATTGAATGTTTAATTATATATCATTTTGTTGCCGTGAATATTATCGTATTATGGATCATTTTGAGTTTATGACTGGAATTGTGAAACTCTATAATTAAGATGACATATATATTCTTAAGAAGTCACTAACTGAGGTAATTAGCAGGAATACTAATTAACAGTTACTAGGTTAGTATGTGGATTAAAAGATGGTTAAGTTTTACAAACCATTGACACAAGATGTCATTTTAATCACATAGATACATGTTCTAGGAACATGGTATTTGACAGACCTCGAATAAAACATTAAATAGAATTGTGTTTGTGTCATTAATGTTTTCATTCAATGTCAAGTTCTAAAAGTATGAGGTATTTATCATTCCCACTAAGAAATATGTATGTGTAAGTGTTATCTAACGCTATCCGTAAAAAGAAGTCATAACGATAGCACTTCCATGTGTATAGCTTAGCTGAGGAAGTGATAGTCTGCCAAAAGTACTATTTTGTCCCTCGTATTTTATACGAGCTATAGCATCACTGGGCCCCTTGGTAGAGTTATATTATCTGCATGCGGTATAATTACAAGAGTAATTATATTTGATAATCTACTCAAGATCAAGAAAAGATTAAGTTAACAAGGATGACACACATCTACCTTGAAACTGATCTGATAGCTATGTGACAAAAGAACTGACACAAGTAAATTGTTTACTGAATTGTGATATTGTACAGTATAGCATTATCTGTGTAATTGGATGGTCATGATGTATTATACCAGATGCCGTTCATGATTATAGAAGTTAAAACAGTTTTTATTCTATTTACCAACATAACACACATCCTATTGGGTCACACCATATAGGAGTTAATCGAAGAATCTTATTGTGATTGATTATAAATTGGTTATGATGAATAGTATGATGGTTATAATTAATTATACGTGATATAATTAAATTATAAATGTCATATAAAAATGTCAAGCAGAAACAACGGTTAATTTATAAACGTACACGTTACGTTGTATAAAAGTTACCGAACAACAATCGAAACCGAACCGTGTGAAATATAATTGTTTAGAACAATTATATATATTTGATTTAGATTTTAAATATTAATTATGGTTTTAAATTTTGAGCTAACAATAATTAGCAAATTAAAACCTTAATTAAAAATTAAATCTAAAAATCAAAATGTATATATACAAATCAATATGCATGTCGGCCATGTATGAAAAATCAAAAATATAAAAATATATATATATATTGAATGTACATGTTGGTTCAAAAATGATAAAATCAATTTTGATTTTTCATCTCATAACCGCCACATAAATGGCATGATTTGTAATTAGGCCTAAATTGAAGGGCATTTCAGTCTTTTGGCGAACCTCCTCATTTGCCTATAAATAGAAGGGTGAGGGTAGAGAGAGAATCACTAATTCACGTGTTAATCTAATTACTTCGTTAATTGGAATTTCTCTCTTTCTCGGTTTACGATTTTTCGATCGACAAATAGTGTTTTATCGAATTTCGCAGCATTTCAGATTTTGCTTAACAGTGAATCTAATTAACCAAAAGTTTGTGAATAGTGTTATTACCCCTTTTTAGGTGAATAGTGTTTTTGCATAATTCTGCGATTTATAGTATTTCTGGCAAAAGAAATAAACCGCTCTCTGGTTAGTCCTGGTGGATAACCAATAGAGGTGTCACACGTGTGATACTCCGATTCGATTTCTTCCCTGGTGTAGCTCTTCTCGCTTATTTGCATTCCAATTGTGATTTGGAAATAAGGTATAAATCGTTATTAATTGATAAATAGATTTAAAGCTTTAGAAAATCAATTATGGAGTAGATCAATAAATAGGATTAAACGGATCTTCTTGATTCATTTAATCCGTAGCTTAAGTTAGATGTAAAAATTTTGTTTTACTCTTTCCGCACCTTAAGCAAATAAATGGCTTTGAACCGTCAAAACCCAATAGTGGTATCAGAGCTCAAGGATCTCCCGCTGATTGATTTTCTAAAAGTTATAACTTATGCAAATAAGGTGCATATACCGCATATCAGTTTAAATTCTTACATTTGCAGCACAAGTCCAAAACCAATTAGAAATGAGATTTTCTTGGTTCGGTTTTACTGACTAAGAAAGTTAAATTAGATTTATGCTTTCTTATGAAATGTAAACTTTTACATTTCTTAGATCAGTTTTCTGACCGAGAAAGATAAAATAGGATTTTATACTTTCTTTATGTTTTCGTTTTTCAAAACTTTCAACTGCATTTGAGTATATCTAAGAATGTGATGAAGCAATAAAGTACCTGAATAAGAGCTATTAATCTCCACCCATAAAAGACAAGGTTAATGACAAGAAAGGTCTCAGCTTTTCGTATAAACCTCTTTTGCATGTCCTGATAGCTGGCCCAAAGGGGACTTTGTCACGTTACCAGATTACTTTAACGCTTTTGAAATGGAAAAATTTAGTGTAACTTTTTTGCCTTTTTGAAAACCTTCGGATAAGTAAAGTTCATCGAAGAATGTGATAAAGCACTAAAGTACCTTAGTAAGAGCTGTCATTTTTACACCATAAAATAGATGGTTCTGTCTAGGAAAGATTAGATTTAGCGGTCCGTGTGACCCTGGTCTTTCCTAGGAGCCCCTTTTACATGTCCTAATGGCTAGCCGAAAAGGAACTTTGTCACATTACCAAATTGCTTTATGGATTGAAAAGAATATTTGATTTTAAAAACATGTAAACTATTTATATGCTTTAAAATGATATGAATAAGAACTGAGCATCGCTGCAAAATAAAGAATTAGGAACTGATAAATAAATATACCTGACCTGGTCCCGTATATGAATAAATTAGATTTATCGCTTTCAAGGAACCGTGAAAGAACGTGATGTAAAAGAAAGATTTGTGAAGGAACTCACCTTTGTCTTTCTGGCAGACGACTTTCACGTGTCCATAAGAATGTCTAAACTTGATACGCGCAAAAGCGTATGCACAAAGTTTTAGTACAATAAGATGTACCTTTTAAACCTTTAACACGCGTTTGAGTTAAATTGCAAGTGCACAATTCTATCAAAGTAGTATTTTAGGTATACATCCACAGGGAGTACGATAAAAATTTAGTTCAAACTTTAGTAATAAATTTCAGAAAATAAAATAAAGTGCAATAAAAGTAAATTGGCGGGTTTGTTCTAACAATTCCTAAGTTTGGGTTCAATACCCAAAAGAAAGGAGTTTGAAACAATAATTGTAAATAAAAGTAAAAGAAGGAAATTGTTTTGCTTTCAAGATTTAGAGATCTAGGGGTCTTTGGTCTACAATTCCTTGCTAACTCTATTAATTCGGTATTTGTTTGAATTCATGTATGATTTAACGAGGTTTCTAACCTAATATGTTATTAAGGGTTACTTTCGTAAATTAATAACGTGCCTAGGTAACTCAAACTTCTCAATGAAGTCCCCCACCCTAGCTACCTAGACCTATAAGCTCTTGTTAGTCTCTCCTCTCCTCAAATATTGGTACTTCACAACTAAATCCATCATACCAATACCCGATTCGAATTGAGATGACCTAATTAGGGTTTGACTTCACGGTTAGGTTCTTCACCAAGTCCCTAACCTTAATTTCTATAGTTCCGGCTTAGATTAAATTGGTTACAATTTTAATCTAAACCTAGGGTATTTGCATTCATAATTTGGTACTATCATATTGATCACAGTCAATTTTGGGTTCTTTAGAATTCAAAATGGGATACTACAATTGAAGTACTAACTATGTAATTAATACAAATGATTAAATCACAGAAATTAACAATCAAATCCCATAAGACAATCATAATAAAAACAAATAACCGAATAAAATAGATTTAAACAAGGTTTATGCATTGACCTAAACCCCTAGAGAGAGAACTACTTCCTCATGGAGAGATACATTACAAAAATTGGCAAAAGTAAGAAGAAATGAAATAAAGAAATGATTACACCCTTTATTGAATTAAGACCCTCTATCTTGCCGACTTCTTGCTCAAGAAACCCTTCTTCTCATTGCTTGAAAGCTTTCATTTCTCCAGAATTTATCGCTAAGTGTGTAGAGAGAGAGTGAAAGAATGAGGGATGATTGAATGGAGAGTGAACCCCCTCTTTTATAGCCAAGGATCATGTCCAATTCAGAGCCTAGAAAGTGGAGTTAGTGGGCGCTATATTTGGATTGTTTTCCAGGATTCCCTGTCCACATTTAACTGCAATACACGTCCATGATGTGCCCAAAATAGAAAAACTGTCAAAACCGTGCAATTTTTAGCTTTCTGCGGGTCCAGTGTGGATCACCCTATCCGCAGTGCGGGTTGTTTGATCCGCACTGGCTCCAAGTTTCCTTATTTAGCTCCTGTGAATTAGTTGAATGCGGATATCAGTGCGGATTGCTGACCCGCAGTGCAAGTTAAAACTGCTTCTCTGAAGTCTCTGAAATCGGCTAAGTGTTGAGTGCGGCTTGACTAATCCGCACTGCGGGTTGGTATCAATCCGCACTATGCTCGGAATTTTTCCTGTGCAATGCTTGGATGTTGGAAATGCGGATAAGTACTCAGTGCGACTTGACTAATCCGCACTGCGAGTAGATTGATCCGCACTGAGGGATATTTTCGTCATTTTTCATCATTTCCTGCAATGAAAAGCCAAACAACCGAAGTAACTTGATTCTAGGTGTATTTAAATCACTTTATATTAAAAATACAAGATATTTGGTGTTATTTCGTGATAAAAATCAAATCGAATATATATATAATTTAGGCCTATCAAATTCCCCCAAGCTTGAACATTGCTTGTCCTCAAGCAATATCTAAACTTAAACTACAATTCGATCTCTAATTTAATCCCATATCAAGTATATTTCTTCAATTGAAAAATTTGTATGATCTTAACAAAATTTAAATATCTCAATGTAAATTTTTACAAATTTAAAGTTCAACCCTTGGCTAATTATGCTTCACCCCACAATTTGATTACTCTAACTTTCATTTCCTTAAAGACTAAGAATTTGTAAATTTTGGACATCTAAATTCGTTACAAAAAATGCACTCTTATTTGCGGAAATTCTTTTAAAAATTCCCCCAAGCTTGAATCAAACTTAGGTTAGAAAGTAGCGGATTTCGTGTGTTGATACATGCAAAAGTTTTGGAAATTTTTCGAGCTCAAAGGCATCCCGTGGGATTGTGCCAGTACTCTTTTTTTATTTTTACTTTGGGAGATGAGCTCAAAGGCATCCCATAGGATTTATTGTGCCAGTACTCTTATTTATCTCCATCTTTTCTTTTGTTTCACTTTTTTTTCTGCATATATCATGAATACACACATCCCTAGGCATTAAATCACACCCATGGATATCCCAATCTTTCTAAATCTATTTTTCACAAACAAGTTGCATTTTTAAAATAAATTTAAATCCTAAATTTTCGTTTTCATAAATCTTTATTACCACAAAGTTTTTCACCAAATTATGTGGTTATTTCAAATTATTCCAAGGGTATTTCTAAAAACTCGTTAAAATTCGCATCAAAATCTTCTAATTTCCATCAATCACTCAAATTTATCAAAGGTTTTATTTTTGCCAACTTTAAACACAAAAAATAAACATGATTTTATACTTTAAGCATTTTCAAACAATTAAGTCCAATTATGCAAGACTCTATTTTTCATAACCTCGTAAAACATCTTGACAAATTTGCAATTTCAAGCAATTAAGTTTAAAATCACAAATCCTATTCATGGTCAAGTAAAAAACAAGGTTATAAATCCTAAAATTTTAAAAATAAACATGCATGCAAGATACAATTTCTTCCCATCCCCCAAACTTAAATTAAGCATTGTCCCCAATGCGTAAAAATAAATAAAAGTAAATAGGAAGAAACATGGTTTACTCTATTGGCAAAAGGTGGTGGTGCTACGCGGCCTCAATGCTTAGGTGAAGGATCGGGATGGCGGCCTCCCCATTGCTTTGTTTTGTTCAACTTCTTCTTCTCGCTCCTATTTTTGCAATTTTCCATCAATTTCATGAATTTTGGTTTTGGGAGCCAAGCTTGTTTTATCTTGTCGACTTCTCGAGGTTTGTCGGTTTCAGATGTTGCCACCGGGTTCTTTTGAACAAATTCTCTATTAACCTGTGAAATTTCTATCATGCAAACTGGATTTTTGTTAGGAGGTATCAATGGCTTATGAAAATAAAATTTTTCTTTCTTCTTCCCAACGGAGAAAGAAAGCTCCCCCTCTTTGACTTTGATGTTTGCACCTGCAGTTGCTAAGAAAGCTCGACCTAAGAGAACGGCCGAATGATCATCCATTTCAATGATAACAAAATCAGCAAGAATCTTAATCTTACCAATTTTCACAACCACATTTTTCAAAATACCAAGTGGAGATCGTGTCGTCCCATTAGCAAGAGTTAGTGTCATATTGGTTGGTTCTAAAGTACTCGACTCAAGCTTGTCATAAACCGATTTAGGCATGAGACTGACACTTGCCCCTAAATCACACATTGCATTTTCAATCCTAGTTGTGTTTATAGAGCAAGGTATCGAAAAACTACCTGGAGCTTTCATTTTAGGAGGTAAATCGGTAGAAAAGATTGCGCTACATTTTTCATCTAATATCACATGTTTACTTTCCTCCATTGTGCGCTTTTTGGTCAAAATTTCTTGTTGGTCCAGTTTATTTTTCACTAACCTTTGAGGAAATGGTACAAACCTGAGTGGAGGAATATACTTAGGAGTTTCAATAGATTTTACCTTGGCCGGGTTGGAGTTACCCGGTTCTTGAGATTGATCCAAAGCTGGTGTGTTTGCATTAAGAGGAGCCGAAGGCGGTTGTGTCTCCTTTGGTGGTTGTTGTTACTCTTCTATGCTCAGCATCTTTGGTCCTTGGTATTCCGTGTCACTTCTCAAAGATATGGCATTCGCGTACTCCCTAGGGTTGATGTCCGGCTTGCCCGGTAGTGTCCCTTGTTGACGAGAGGATGAGGATGCTTGTTGTGCTATTTGAGTCTCTAGCATCCTCGTTTTTGTATCCATGAACTCAAACTTTTGGTTCAACTCCCTAAAGTTTTCCTCAAATTTGGTATTGTCTTTTATTTGTTGGTTCATGAACCCGTTAAGGCCTTCCATTGAATTTATCCAATTTGGTTTCTAGGGAAGGACCTTGGTACGAGTTTTGGTTCGATCGGTATTGGTTAGAGTTACCTTGGTTAGATTGGTCATTTTGTCTCCACGAAAAGTTTGGGTGATTTCTCCAACCGGGATTGTAAGTATTGGAGTAAGGATTGTTATTTGGATTGAAATTGCTTTGGTTTAAGGCATTTACTTCCTCATGACTAACCTCATTACTTACACCACAATTAATTGCTAAATGGTCAGTACCACCACAAATTGAACAAGGAAGAGAAGAATGATAGTTTACCGATTTCACGCTCATTTGATCAATTTTGTGATTTAAAGCGGCAATTTCTGTAGCCATGTTTGAATTCGAATTTACCTCCTTCATTCCCCGTTGCAGGATGATCGGGGTCTCCCTAGGGTTGTGCCATTGGCTTTGGTTGAGAGCCATGTCATCAACCAACTTGTATCCATCAATAGCTCCTTTGTTCATGAGGCTACCTCTAGCGGCTGCGTCTAGCATTACCTTGTCTTGTGGCAGAAGACTGTTGTAGAAGATTTGCAATAAATTTCACCATTCGATACCATGGTGAGGGCAGCACCTCTGCAGTTCTTGAAACCTTTCCCAAGTCTCGCTCATAGTTTCTTCTCCTTTCTGCCGGAAATTGTGAATTTGGTGGCGCAAGGAGTTGGTTTTGGATGGTGGGAAAAATTTGTTGAGAAAAGCATTTGCCACCTTAGGCCAAGTGTTCATGTTCTCGAGTCGTTGGCTCCTTATCCAACTTTTAGCCTTATCTGCAAGAGAAAAAGTGAAGGCCATAAATTTGAGATTTTCTGGAGAAACAGTTTGTACCTTAATTGTGCTGCAGATTTCTTCGAAATTGGCTAAATGTTGAGTTGCGTCCTTGTGAGGTAGACCATGGAACAGATTACGCTGCACCGTGCTAACCCATGCTGGCGGAATTTGGTATTCTTCAACATTAATGATAGGTCCCGTGTAACCAAGGTGGATTTCCTCAGCCTTAGGTGCCGTGAAGTCTCTCAAAGGGCGGTTGGCATCGGCCGCTTCATTGTTTTCTCTTTCAATGGAGGCTGCGCGCAAGAGTCGAAGTTCATGGGCCATCTGATCCCATTCTCTTTGGAGGTTCTCCAAACGAACATTTTCATCCCCGGTCGACATGTCTAATTGGCGTGGATTTGAGTACAAGAAAGGTCCCCTGGTTGGGTGTTTGTTCCGTCTTTGGTAGAAGAGATGGGTCGATCCTCGCCTAGAAAACCACTCAACCAAATCTGTGATGTTCGAGGTTGAAGGTTCCTCTGCCAGATTTCAACCTAAAACAAAAAAATGAGAGAAAAAGAAAACAAAAGGAAATTAAAAACAATTACTAACTAAATTACTTAGGTTTGAAATAATATTAACCGTAGCTCCCCGGCAACGGTGCCAAAAACTTGATGCGCGCAAAAGCGTATGCACAAAGTTTTAGTACAATAAGATGTACCTTTTAAACCTTTAACACGCGTTTGAGTTAAATTGCAAGTGCACAACTCTATCAAAGTAGTATTTTAGGTATCGATCCACAGGGAGTACGATAAAAACTTAGTTCAAACTTTAGTAATAAATTTCAGAAAATAAAATAAAGTAAAGTGCAATAAAAGTAAATTGGGGGGTTTGTTCTAACAATTCCTAAGGTCGGGTTCAATACCCAAAAGAAAGGAGTTTGAAACAATAATTGTAAATAAAAGTAAAAGAAGGGAATTGGTTTGCTTTCAAGATTTAGAGATCTAGGGGTCTTTGGTCTACAATTCCTTGCTAACTCTATTAATTTGGTATTTGTTTGAATTCATGTATGATTTGACGAGGTTTCTAACCTAATATGTTATTAAGGGTTACTTTCGTAAATTAATAACGTGCCTAGGTAACTCGAACTTCTCAATGAAGTCCCACACCCTAGCTACCTAGACCTATAAGCTCTTGTTAGTCTCTCCTCTCCTCAAATATTGGTACTTCACAACTAAGTCCATGATACCAATACCCGATTCGAATTGAGATGTCCTAATTAGGGTTTGACTTCACGGTTAGGTTCTTCACCAAGTCCCTAACCTTAATTTCTATAGTTCCGGCTTAGATTAAATTGGTTACAATCTTAATCTAAACCTAGGGTATTTGCATTCATAATTTGGTACTATCCTATTAATCACAGTCAATTTTGGATTCTTTAGAATCCAAAACAGGATACTACAATTCAAGTACTAACTATGTAATTAATACAAATGATTAAATCACAGAAATTAACAATCAAATCCAATAAAACAATCATAATAAAAATAAATAATCGAATAAAATAGAATTAAACAAGTTCATGCATTGACCTAAACCCTTAGAGAGAGAACTACTCCCTCATGGAGAGATCCATTACAAAAATTGGCAAAAGTAAGAAGAAATGAAATAAAGAAATGATTACACCCTTTATTGAATCAAGACCCTCTATCTTGCCGACTTCTTGCTCAGGAAACCCTTCTTCTCCTTGCTTGAAAGCTTTCCTTTCTCTAGAATTTATCGCTAAGTGTGTAGAGAGAGAGTGAAAGAATGAGGGATGATTGAATGGAGAGTGAACCCCCTCTTTTATAGCCAAGGATCATGTCCAATTCAGAGCCTAGAAAGTGGAGTTAGTGGGTGCTATATTTGAATTATTTCCCAGGATTCCCTGTCAACATTTAACTGCAATACACGTCCATGATGTGCCCAAAATAGAAAAACTGTCAAAACCATGCAATTTTTGGCTTTCTGCGGGTCTAGTGCGGATCACCTTATCCGCAGTGCGGGTTGTTTGATCTGCACTGGCTCCAAGTTTCCTTATTTAGCTCCTGTGAATTAGTTGAATGCGGATATCAGTGCTGATTTCTAACCCGCAGTGCGGGTTAAAACTACTTCTCTGAAGTCTCTGGAATCGGCTAAGTGTTGAGTGCGGCTTGACTAATCCGCACTACGCTCGGACTTTTTCCTGTGCAATGCTTGGATGTTGGAAATGCGGCTAAATACTAAGTGCGGCTTGACTAATCCACACTGCGGGTAGATTGATCCGCACTGAGGGATATTTTCACCATTTTTCATCATTTCCTGCAATGAAAAGCCAAACAACCGAAGTAACTTGATTCTAGGTGTATTTAAATCACTTTATATTAAAAATACAAGATATTTGGTGTTATTTCGTGATAAAAATCAGATCGAATATATATATAATTTAGGCCTATCAAAAGTCAGTTACAAGAGCTGACTGCTTAACAAAGCTAAGCATCTGAAAGAGGTACCGCTAAGAATAGAAACTAATGGGAATCATATTTGGTGTTCTTTCTAGACTTCTTTTCCACGACTGCTTAATGAAGCATATGCAAGAGGTCTCTTTAGATACAAATAGAATCATATTTGTCATTCTTTCTGGCACGCTAAGGATAGAAAGTAATGGGAATCATATTCGGTATTCTTTCTAGACTCCCTTTCTACGACTGCTTAATGAAGCATATGAAAGAGGTATCTTTAAATACGAATATAATCACATTAGTCATTCTTCCTGGCATATCCCTTTTAGAGCATACTGGCACTGTTAAGCATAAACACCAACCCATTAAATATTAAGTAGTATGCCCTTCCCACTCTATCCTCCTCAAACCATTGTTCACTGGTTGATGATTAAACTACTCAGTAGACATCGCCTTTTACCTTTGGTGGTCGAGGGTTATGTCCGACATATCAAACCAAATAGAGTGAGGTTACTTACCAATGATTTCCAAAACAGTTTTGGACTTGGGGCAAAGTCTTCGTTAAATACACGTGATGTTTTAACAAAACCAAGAATCACAAAGAGATGTGATTAGCAAGTTTGCTTACCTAAGATAACTGATAGCCAAGATATGCATACACTGCCTTGGTTATTAGTGAAAATAGGGATCTTGGTCCTACTACAAAATGGGAATAGAACAAATTAGTAGTGGGAGTTTTATTATTAGAATAAAACATTACATGAACAAAGCTAAAATCTTTACATTTAACATTGTAGCAATATGGCTAAAGAAACATCTTTCTCTCTACGCTCCCTGCTTGAGAAACAAACACTGAAAGAGGACGGATCCAATTTCACTAATTGGTTCCGTGTTCTCACCATTGTACTAAGACGTGAAAAGAGAGAGTATGTCTTAAACTCACCTGTCCCTGTTGAGCCTAAAGCAGATGGCAAA
>JARJHM010001544.1:0-21921 GCA_033356055.1 Carex pumila | reverse complement strand
CCACCACATAAAATCTTTAACAAAATAATCCAAGAAAATTAACAAATTCTGAAATACATAGTTGCATCAGATCGCATGATGTTTGGAAACTTCAGCATTCGCTCTATAAATGACCAGTATTTTTAAATGCAGTTCACCACATATCATAGGATTTTTGACAGTACAACCACTCAACATAATATTTATATTGAAATGTGCTAGGATGTTAAATTTTATATTTTCGGAAATTATTTATTATTTTTTTTAAAAGATTGAAAAATGTTGTTTTTGATGGATTATGGACCATAAAAACAGTGATTTTTGAAATATTCTAAATATTTAGTAAGTAATTTAAAAAAAAATGTAAAATTTGGTCTCCTAATACATTTCAATATAGAGATTATGTTGAGTGATTTAGACCATTTCTTTAAAATTTCAAATATAGAAAATATGAACGTGAAATAAACAAACCCTTTTTCTTAACTCACCAGTGATCCACGCGCGGTGGAACGGTTCGAATTCCCTAACTCAAACATTGAGCTTGGATTCCGACCTTGATCATAATCTGTACGAATACTAATTAAAGATCTCCTTAAAATTTTCAACTTGGACCATATTGACATAGATTCTGATCGGATGATGAATAGAATTGCAGCGGATCCAGAGCCCGGTGAATAGAAATGCAGGGAAAACAAAGCAAATGAAATTTTGACCTTTTACTTTGGTGAAAATGATTCACAACACGATTGACTACATATGGGCTTCACAGTAGATCCTAAACCGAAAATCTTTAGAAAATAAAATTATTCACAAATGACATATATAGCAGAGTGAATTTACTCAATTTCAGAAATTAAAACAACAGGAGAACCTATATAACTTGCACAAACAAATTCTAAGATCACAAGTTATAAGATATATGAATCTAAGAAGCAAATACAAAGTTTCCAGATCATTTTTTTCCACTAACGGTAAGAAGCAGACAACTATCTTTATCTGTTTCATGTCAATGTTATATGACTAATAACATTAATAAAAGGAGGAAGCTGTTGGAACTTGAGTTCTAAAAACTCAAAATTATTAAAATCACTGTTTGTAATATTAATTAGCTTGAGGGGCTAAACTGTAAATCTCATATCTACCCGTTTTCAATTCCGTTAATTACTCTCTGAATTGATTCATAATAATAAGAATTATAATTAGTCCAAACGGTTAGTCTTTGATTGATTATCCATTAATATTCTCATTAATTGTCATATATTTGGATCCGTTTCCTTTCTTAAATTCAATTCTTATTTACTTCACATTCTTACCTGATCAAACAATATAAATATATATAAATCTCTTTCTCAGTCAGAGATAGAGTGAAAAACGAGTAAATAATTTCTCCTTAATAAAATATAAAAGGAAAACTATCTCTCTGTTTTTTTGATATCCGAAAATTCACTCCCACATAATATTTATTCATTATCTCAATTGATCAAACTCTGATCTATGCTGGATATTACGGAGTTATCGTCAGTTGCTTCCATGGCGTGCCTAAGGAGCAACAATCCCGGATTATCTTGGTTGCGGTTCCATCTTGCACGATGAGACGGAATACGCTTAAGGAAAGTGCTTCGCACGATCCGGGTAACTTTATTTCAATTTGATTTATTTTAATTAATTTCTAACTATCCGAATATTCTGAAAATTTATACCAACAGAAGCTTTCTATCCATCACAAAGAGTGATTATATTTATACCCTCTAGTAACTATTTTAATTGTTTCTATTTTCTTTGATCTGACTAAGAGTTAGTAAGTTACATTTACCACAAACAGAGAGAAACATGAAGAAAATTTAGTATGTATGAACTAAATGAAACCCTTGATCTTCATCTATTAACCAAATCTAAAATAATGACAAATATGCTAATCAAAATTCCCAAAACCAGAATCAAAACCATATCTTTTTTCACCACAAGTTTTAAAAGATGGCATGTGGGTCCCATCCAAGTTGCCATGGAGATGGTTTTTTCACCACAATCTTTCTGCTTGAAGCAGGTAAAATTGGTACCTATCTTTGCATCCTATTCTGATTAAAAACTAGATAGCCGCATGGCTGTCTCAAGGTTACCCCTAAACCTCGTCAAGTTGAGATGCACATTTTGCCTGTCGATATAGATACGCTTGCTCACATTGTAACCTTTCTTGTGTATCGAATCTGGGTCTGTGATAACTTGGTGGTCAATCGGGTACTTCTCAAGAAGCGTGCTTTCCTCTACATTTATCTTGTACTCCACATACTTCAGCCCCATCGCCTCAACCGGCAAATGGTAATATGCATTTGCGACCCAATCCAAGCCCCATGGGACCACTTGAAATAGCACTGCACCAGGTCGCAAGAATATCATGTTTGTCATCCCTGCACCATGTACACCCAAGAGAACGTGGCACCGGTTCACCAGCTCAGCGAAGGACTGCAGATTTGACATTTCCTTTGGTGTGGCAACCTCGACTTGGAAACCAACTTCTTTAGCAAGGTTGATTACTTCCTCTTCATTGATTAACATTCTTGACTTACGCCTCGTCATTAGTACCATTAGAGGTTGATTCTTTTGAGTTGCTACTGTTTTTGCCGTGTCATTTGTTTTATTAAATAACAAACTATGAAGAAAACGGAGAAAGTCAATCGTAGTGAGGTTTCCGGGTGCTTCAGTCTTGTTGCATGCCAGATGGCCGTGATAAGTGAGCCCCACAACGGCCCCTGGAAAACAATGAACCTTTCCTGCAGCATCATTACTCGGGGCAGATATGATGTCATAGAAAGAGAAAGCAGAGAGTATGCGCTGGTTATCTTGGTTAGAAAAATATGATCATACGCTAGCTGTTCCCACATAATTTTATCAAATATATACATGCCAGTAGGGAAGTGGAGAAGACTTTTTAATTATTTAATGTATTTTGCTTTGTAGGCCAGCACGTACTAGGCATTAACAGCAAAAGAATTTGGCATCAATATTTTAATAAGCATCTAAAATACTTCTTTTAATTAAATTCAATATCGCTATGGTAAATTTCTGGTTCCAATTATGATTCTTATTAGATGACAACTCGAAGGCGAACCGTTATGGTATAGCACTTACTAGACACTAACAACAAGAACCGAAGAATGTTCCAATTATAAAATTAGTTAAATTTAGGCTCTGACTTGGCACCTTAATCATAGCAGTGAGGTATATTTTAAAAAAATTATTATTTTAAAATGATATATTTTTTATGTTTCAGACATATTGAGCACAGAAATAGAATAATTTATGTTTTATTGACTTCTGCAGATATGGTATTTAATTATTTCTTTCTAACTGTGTAAATCATGTATTTGCATGACTACAGTACAAACAAATGATCCAAATTTCTAATGGTTCGCATTCCCTACTCAAACTGCAAGTTTGGATTCGAAACTTGATCATAATCTGCACGAATATTAAAGATCTCTTTAAATTTTTCAACTTGAACCAGATTGACATGGATTCTGATCGGATGATGAATAGAAACGTAGCGGATCCAGACCCTGGTGATCAATAGAAATGCTTTGAAAACAAAGCAAATGACATTTTGACCCGTTACTTTGGTGAAAATGATTCACAGCACGATTGATTACATATGGGCTTCACAGAAGATCCACACCGAAATCTTAAGAGAATAAAATATTCACAAATGACATATATAGTAGAGTGAATAACTCAATTTCACAAATTAAAACAACATAAGAACCTATATATATAACTTGTACAGAAACAATTTCTAAGATCACAAATTATAAGATATATGCTAAGAAACAAATGATAAGTTTCTAGATCATTTTTTTTCCACTAATGGCAACAAGCAGATAACTATCTTTATCTCTTTCTTGTCAATGTTACATCACCAACAAGTAACAAGATTAACAAAAGAAAGAGGCTATCTACTACAAAGAGTAATTATATTTATACCCTCTAGTGACTATTTTAATTGTTTCTTTAATCTTTGACCTGACTAAGAGTTAATAAACTACAGTTACAACAAACAAAGAGAGAAAACATGAAGAAAATTTAGTATGTAAGAACTAAATGAAACCCTTGATCTTCATCGATCAACCAAATCTAAAAATAATTGCAAATATGCTAATCAAAACCATATATTTTTCCACCACAAGCTTTAAAAGATGGCATGTGGGTCCCATCTAAGTTGCCGTGGAGAAGGTTTTTTCACTACAATCTTTCTGCTTGAAGCAGGTAAAATTGGTACCTATCTTTGCATCCTATTCTGATTAAAAACTAGAGAGTCGCATGGCTGTCTCAAGCGTAGTCCTAAACCTCGTCAAGTTGAGACGCACATTTTGCCCATCGATATAGATACGCTTGCTAACATTGTAACCTTTCAGCATGTATATCGAATCTGGGTCCGTGATAACTTGGTGGTCAATCGGGTACTTCTCAAGAAGGGTGCTTTCCTCTACATTTATCTTGTACTCCACATACTTCAGCCCCATCGCCTCAACCGGCAAATGGTAATATGCATTTGCGACCCAATCCAAGCCCCATGGGACCACTTGAAATAGCACTGCACCAGGTCGCAAGAATATCATGTTTGTCATCCCTGCACCATGTACACCCAAGAGAACGTGGCACCGGTTCACCAGTTCAGCGAATGACTGCAGGTTTGACATTTGCTTTGGTGTGGCAACCTCGACATGAAACCAACTTCTTTAGCATGGTTGATTACTTCCTCTTCATTGATTAACATTCTCGATTTACCGCCTCGACATTAGTACATTAGAGGGTGATCCATTGAGTTTGCTACTGTTTTGCCGTGTATATGTTTTATGAAATAAGAAAAGTAGGAAGAAAACGGAGAAAGTCAATCATAGTGAGGTTTCCGGGTGCTTCAGTCTTGTTGCACGCCAGATGGCCGTGATAAGCGAGCCCCACAACGGCCCCTGGAAAACAATGAACCTTTCCTGCGGCATCATTAATCGGGGCAGATATGATGTCATAGAAGGAGATAGCAGAGAGTATGCGCTGGTACTTATTGGCCCACCACGACTGGTAATTGGTTATGATGAGGTGTACATTGGGCCGGAGAATGCTGGAAGTGATAAACAGCGGGATAAGGAGATCGCTGATGTCATGAAAGAAGTTGCCAGCATATCCACCAGCGGAGAAGATGACGGCTGGGACCACATGACTGATGTCACAGGCTGCCAGCGGAGTAGTAGAGTTGGCCTGAAGGAAGTTAACTGGGGTGGTGTGTTTCATCGCAGATGCATCTGTTTTTCTCGGGTACGGGAGAATGCTAATGTTTCTTTTGTCTGCCGGAAGCCTTTGACCGCCAGTTAGGTATATGTCGGTGATGTTAGATGTAGTAATACGGACGGCTACGGCCAATGTAGTGACACACATGTCAGAATTTGTTGTCGAAATGCAACCAATTCCATTCTTAAGGAGGTCTTCTTGACTTTTCCCTGTTAATATTTTAAATTTCAAATTGTTGAATAAATGAGGGTTGACCGGGTGAGTACTGACTATACGAATTATTTGGGTACTATCTTTTATCCTATTTTTTCCGGAGAAAGAGAAGAATAATACTAAGTAAATCGCATGATATATTGCATTTATTGATAATCGACTTCTTTAATATTGTTATGTCCGTGTTGTAAGTCTGTGTTATGGTATTATGCATATTAGATATAAGTCCGTGTTATAGACTCATATTTTTATTTTTAAAATTCAAATAGTTGATCTGAATGTTCAACAAAATATAATTGTTGACCAAATTTTATATTGTTTTAAAAATAGTTTCTATTTTTTTATGTAGGTAAAAACTCACTTAATTTGAAATTTTTGGATAGAGTGATTAATTTGTGACCATAAAGTTAAATAAAGGGAGCATTATTTGTTTCCTATCTTTTCCAAAAATAATGCAGGTTTTTTTTTCTTATATTAAGTAAATTGAATGATATATTGCATTTTATGAGTAATCTACATCTTATTATTTAAGGACAATAAATACTTAAAATAACCACTCGTAGTAGTTGTTGTAGTTTTTAACCTGATGTTCTCAGCCTCGGCATGCTCTGGTGCTTAGTAATCCTATGATCATTTTGCTTCAGTGATGTGTTGATAACGTACAAACATGATTGCTCTTGGATTCTCGCAAGTGAACCATCCCCTGCATTTAACAAAATGCATCACAATATTTACAATAATAGGATACATATATTACTAGACCAAAATATGCCGTACATGAGCGTATGGAGACAGCATCGAAGCAAAGCATGAAGGCATAGATCAATGGAATGAGAAGAAATACAACGAGAGAATGGAATTTTAGAAACTTTGGCCATCTAGCTTTTTGTTGGTTATCTTGGTTAGACAAATATATCATACGCTAGCTGTCTCCACATAATTTTATCAGTATATATACATACCAATAGGGAAGTGGAGAATACTTCTAATTATATAATGTATTTTGTTTTGTAGGGCAGCACGTACTAGGCACTAACAGCAAAAGAATTTTACATCATATATTTATAAGCATCTAAAAATATATTTTTTTAATTAAATTCAATCTCTCTGTGGTAAATTTCTGGTGCCAATTATGATTCTTATTAGATTACAAATCGAGGCGAACCGTTATGTAAAGCACTTGCTAGACACTAATAACAAGAACCGAAGAATGTTCCAATTATAAAATTAGTTAAATTTGGGCTTTGACTTAGCACCTTAATCATAACAGTGAGTTATATTTTAAAAAAAAAATGGCATTGACATGATATATTTTATATGTTTCAGAGGCACATGATTACACATTATTGAGCACAAAAATAAAATAATATCATTTTTTGACAGTACAAAGAAATGATCCAATTCTAGCTACAAAACATCTTGTTAGTTAGTTTCCTGTTGTATTATACTAAAATGCTGAAATTTCAACTTTCTGTAAAGCTGATCGTCTTGTTTTTCTTTGATCAATCTAAATAAGGGTAATATATGGTTTTTAATGATCAATCAATAAAATCATGAAGTGTTCAGCAAGGAGAAATATATGTTTTTCTTTGTTACTTGTAAATTTCTCTTGGAGCAATTTTTAATTGGAACATGAGGTAGTGGTGATAAAATAAATAAAAAGAGAAAATGTAACGTCCCCGAGCTACGATCTTCTGAAAATTCCTGCATATAAAAACCTTCCCTTTTAGCTTAGTTCCGACGCGCTTTCAACCGCCAGTAACGGAAGACATATTTTTTCGGCCATGCGCTTTCAATTGCCATAACCGGCAACGACACGCTTTCAACTACCATAATTTCAAATACAATATGTATGTTCACAGAATAATATGTGTATGTTCACAAGATAATATGTGTATGTTCACAGGATAATATTTGTATGTTCACAGGATAATATGTGTATGTTCACAGAAGGTGGTCCCCAATTTAACTGCCGATTGTACTTCAATTGTACTTTGTTCATTGACCACGCGTTTTCATCTGGGACTACGCGGTTTCATCTGCAGAACATTCATTGAACTTGTTTATAGGATTGTTTTTATAGTATTACCGTATCTAATGAACTTGTTTATAAAATTAGTGTAAAAAGTCCAGGGATTTTCGAGGGACTGAGAGCCGGAGACTGTTAGCTCCTTCCAAATATAAAGTACAACTCAGCGGTGGGTGGTGCAGAGATGAATTGAGTTCGGTATGGAAATCATGGAAATTTTGCAATGTGGAAGAAGAGGTGCCTCACATGGTATTTCTTTTGTTTTTAATGAAGAAATAAATATTGTTACATGAACTGAAAAGATGATAAAAAAAGTTCAATTATATGAAAAGATTTGCACTAAATTTGTGGTTTTTGTGGTTTGTACGAGTACGTGATAATTCTCTTATTATATGTTGTTTTATTTGTTTTCATAATTGGATTTCCGATTTTAATAATTATTTTTGAAAGCTAATGCGGTTAATCTACAAAATTAAAGAGTTTTAGTTGTCATGTCTTGTCGTCTACAATATTTAAAGCTTAAAATTCAGACTTTTTGATCAGAATTCAGACCAATGTTTGAACAATCTTTTTAATATTAATATTATTATGGATTGGAAGGTTGGATTCCTTCTGTAGCAATAATACTGCAACAATAGTTTCGATGCAATTGGGTGGCAAAGTAAGATATTTTTCATTGGATTTATGCAGCCCATGCAGTGATCCAATAAATCAACGGCGCACAATGCTTCACTCCGCATGTCCATTTTGCACAAGTTACCGAAGACCTTATTAGTATCACAGTTTGTACATAATAAAACCTACCACCTCGACATTCACCTTTGATTAGCACCGGCAAAAAACCTCGTAGCTCATATCTATGATTCACATCTGATTTGATTGCTAACAACTTTTTTTTAACCGATTTGATTTGTTTACAGACCAGTTTGTCATTAGTTTGATCCAGAACTAACGAGCTTGAGCTAAGCTGAACACGCTCGCGAGCTAGAGAGCTAACTCAATCCAAGCATAAATTTGCAAACTTATATTAATTTGCGTTAATTTTATACTATCCAGCTCGGTTCATATATGAATTTGTGAATTTTGTAATAATTTTGTATGAATTTTTGTCATCATGTGAAACTTAAGTATATCTTAATTTAGTTGTATGAATTTGTGTAAATTTGTATGTTTAAATGTTAAAATTTATGTTAGATTAATTACTATCTTATTTAAAATGAAGTTTTGTCATTCTGTCATATCTGATGACTTGGATTTTATAAATATTGAAGAGCTTCATTATTTGTATGATGGTAACCTGATAAAGTTCAGCGAGCTCACAAACCAATTTGGTCCAGTTCGCTTCTAGCTCGCGAGGAATATAAACTAAGATTCCAACTCGGCTCCTAAATATCAACTCACTCAATTCACTCAGTTATTGCGACAAACCGATCACAAACTAAACCTAATTGGTAATGAGCCAGCTCGTTACTACTATATTGTAATGCACTTGAACAACCATATGTCTCTCTCTGTGCTGACTATACTGTTATTTAGTTAGCCCAAAAATAAAAATAAAAACATATTATTTATAGTTCGAACTTTTTCGGGCTGCCCGGAAGGCCCACATATATTTGATTGTTTATATATTTCACTTGTAAAAGTGCTCGCTCGTTGTTTCCCAAGTGCGGATCATGAATTGAACTTGTTATTTCATCAAATTGGGTTTTATTAGGCCTGGTTGGTATGGCCTATATAAAATCTTCAGGAATAAAAGATAAGAGAAAATAGATGAAAGCTCAAAGATTGATATTTTTTTCTATAACTTGCATTAAGGGGCGAAAATTTTCGGAAAATTTCATAATTTATATCCGATTTGCAAAAATTTAAAAATCTGTCCAATATGAGAAATTATTTTGCGGATTCAGACACTGGATTAGCAGAATAATTTCCTGGATCCACGGTTACTCGTTTCGATAAATTATTTACTGGAAATAGGATTTTGTGATTTTTTTATTTTAATTTAATATAAAATGTTATGATTCATTTATTTTTTCTATTGAAATATTAGAAATATTTTATATATATTTTTAAAAAAGATGGAATACTATATAACTAAATTTATTGAAAAGAATGTGACAAATAACCCAGATCAATATTTTTCAAACCAAATTTTTTACTGCCGTAAATTAAAATTAAAAGATTATTTTGTGTGTTATCGGTAAAAAAATAAAAATATTTTGGACTGGGTTATTCAGCGTAAACAGGCTTTCTGGATCTGAAAAATTAATCTGCAGAATATAATTTCCTGAATTAGATATTAATCAAAATTTCGTCATTAAGTGTGTGTTCAGATGGTATAATAAATATTAAGCATCAAACTGGAATTTATACTGCGATAGCCACGGATTGGCTCAATGAAAGCCTTGCATCATTTCTTTTATTTTGCACCACTTTTGGGATACTAGAAGCACCAAATAAAACTGGAATTCTCAAACAAAAAAATATTTTACGAAAATATTTTATTAATGTCTTTGTGGTTGATTTTTTATATTAAAAAATTCATTAAAATTGATGTTGTTGTTACAAGTTTTCTATATAAGTGACATGTATGTTTTGACATAATATGACAAATACGTCATGACTCAAACACTGAATGTAGCTCTATCCTCTTTTTTAGAAATACAACCAAAATCATTTATTTTTCCATATATATTTTTAATTTCTAAAAGAAATGTCTAGCCTAGTCTTAATTGGTGGACACTTGGACGGAGCTTTGTTTCAGTTTGAAGTGAATTATATTGAGTGCCACAATTTGTCATGTCTATACTTGTAATAGAAAACTAAAAACAGCACCATGAATAAATAAGTTTTCTATGCTTATTTATAGAATACCAAAAGACAAGACAACAAAGTAAAATAAGGGCTACATATAAAACATCAGAGATGCAGTAACATGTCAAGTGCCAATGGCAAAAGCACGAATATTGAAGCAGGTATGTAATTGAAGCGATACATAAAAGTAAAATGAGGGCTACACGTAATAGATCAGAGATGGAGTAACATGACAAGTGACAACATTCTAAACAACCGAATATTAAATTAAACACGTATAATTATTTTTTGAAAAAAAACACATATATTTGGGCATTTATTTTACTGTTTTTACTGTTCACAGCAAATCAGTGACTTTCAAAAATACTTAATAAATAGTTAAAAAATTTCAAAAAATATAAAATTTGATCTCCAAGCACATTTCAATATGGAAAACAAGATGAACAGTTTGGATCGATGTTTTGAACTTTAAAATTGCAAAATATGAGCGTGAAGTAAAATAGTCACTTTACTTCGCAACTCACTATAGCTCATCTCTCTATGTGTGTGTGTGTGTAGGCTGTGGCTAATTTGCTGCCAAAATGATTATATAAGAAGTGTTGTCCTGCTCAATTAATTAACAGTCATGGTCGTGCATCCTAGTTTAGGGTCTTATCCTGGGTTTGCTTATTAACAGTCATGTCCACAGGGGTGGAACCAAGGCCTAGGCCAGCTTGAGCCTTAGCCCCCCCTTGGTCCAGAAATTTTACAGAGGATTTATTAATTTTCTTGTTAATTCTTTCTTGTTCCATTAATTTTACACCAAGATATCTTAATTAAAAAAAAGAAAACGCTGGCCTGGCACCCTTCTCTTCACGCGGAAGGTGAACTGGCGAAATCTTGGTTCCGCGGCTTCCGCCCTTGGTCCTTGCTGTTCTTCACCCCCCTATCAATTATTTTTGGTTACGCCACTGCATGTCCACACCTGTTAATTAAGGGTGTTGTCCTGGTCCTGCTTACTAACAGTCATGTCCACATGCATCCCTTAATTAAGTGTGTCCTTTTTAATCAGTCGACAATTAATGTACACATCACATGCATGGTTTTTGTTATTTCGTACTGTCACCGGTGCTAGAATTGAATGAATGGAAAATGGTTCATATTCTGATGAGATGGCAAACATTTCATTTTCAGATAAAACAGTTTTCATCCATATTTTCCTTTTTTAGAATGTGCTAAGGCCTAAAAGAATTAGATACTAACCAATTTGGTGATAAGTAATTAAGTATTTAAGGGTACACTACAATATATGCTCAAGGGAAATATATAAGTATATGAGGGTATATGATTATAAGTTATTTTTTAGTTTTCAGTGTACATATAGTCGATCTAAAGCGCTCAATATGTTATCCATACTAAAATATACTTGGAGATCAAATTCTACATTTTTTTGAAAAAAATTTACTATTTGTTTTATAATTTTCAAAATAATGTTTCAATATGGTAAAAAAAAATCTGAACAACTATTTCGAAATATTATTTTGAAAAATTAAAAAAAATCAAATATGTCGATGAAAATCGTTTTCTCTGAAAATGAAATGTTTGACATCTCATTGGAATTTGAACCATTTTCCATTCATTCAATGTCTAAGCACAGGTGACAATGGTACAAGGTAACAGTAAAGCCATGTGATGTATATGTGGACATGACTGTTAATAACCAGGACCAGATATGGACATGATTGATAACAGCCATAGCAAGGACCAGAATGTGGAAATGACCAACGTAAATACTATTTAATTCTATATACATACAAAGATTAGTCTTTAAATCACCGTGACCAATGATTAAGTGAGCATCCTTTTATTGAGTAGGGTTAAAATGCCCTATTTGCTTTGTGCCCCATCATATATGTTCCAACGTCATTATCTTTATTTTAATAGTTTACACAGTTCATTCAAACCACTAAATATGATCTTCGTATTAAAATGTGTTTGGATACAAAATTTTATGTTTTTTGGTTTTTTTTTTGTGCTAGTTATTTAGATAGATACAAAATCATTAATTTTAGAAGATTCTGGACCATTCAAAAATAGTAATTTTGTATTTATCTAAACAATTAATAAAAAATTATAAAATTTATAAAATATTTTATCCAAGTACATTTTAGTATGAAGATTATGTTGAACGATTTGGATGGATTATTTAGATTTTGAAAATGAAGATATTAATGTTGGAGCATGATGGAGCACAAAAATAACGGGACATTTTAATCGTGCTCCTCCTTACTAAAGATAATTGGTATTAGTGGTGGAAGGGTTAAATTTTGTATGGCAGAACTAAGAGGAAAATTTTACAAATTGTCCTACTTTCTAAAATTTTTAAACAAAATATCACTCCTCTAAAATAATTAACAAAATGTCCTTGTGGGCCTCTCATTTTTGCCTCTCTTCCTCTCTATATTCTTACCTCCTATTTACTCTCATCAAGTTTGGCACCTCATTATCTCTCATTAGACTTTAATGAATGCTTAAATCTTTAAAAAAAATGGTAATTCAAACAATAACTTTTTTGTAGATATGTAACAAAACTTTTAGTTAGATAATACATATGGTCGTTGAACCACTATCTATAATAATTTGATTAAAAAATAAACCTTTTGTGTTAGATGCCATACCACATGAGCTCTTATTTTGAATTTGATTAGCTAGCATTCCAATGATTTATTGGAGAATGTTATTCGAGAATTTGTTGGAGAAGTTGTGACATTGAGATTGAATTGTTTGTTGCACATGAGTGGAAAGCAAATGCATCTACCCCGGTCAGATCCAATTCATCTCTCCCTCTTTTAACCATCATTTTTCACCCTTTTGGTCCAAGATTAGGATACAAGAACCAACATTGATCTTGAATCCTCTTTTTAGCAATTTGAACAACTATTGGGATTGCTTTGGTACTTGGTAAGACTAAAGTTTTGTGTCATCATTGTTTGATTTTTCAAGAAAAAATTTTGAAGAACAAATATTGATATGAAATTTTCAGAAAAAATAAATTTTTTTTTTTACTGATAAGAAAAAATAATAGAATATTTTGACTGTTTTTGTAATATGTGCGGAGAGAGGACTATTTTGGCTCTTTGACTCTTATCCTTCTTTCTCTTGACACTTGTTGAGTTATTAGTTCTTTGACTAGTGACTCTACTTTCTTGACACTGATTGTGTTCTTAGTTCTTTGACTCTTGACTCTTTTTTCTTCCCTTTGTTGGTACCGACTAGCTTTGCTAGTTTAGATAACACTTGTGAAGAATTTCGAATCTATGGCTTTGATTTCATGTTAATTTTGGTAAGAGAGAATAAATGTAAGAAAAATAATTTTGTTATTACAATCTTATTTTGAGCTTTACATTTGTCTCTATTTATAAAAGAAATTTAAAAACTAACATTGTACTATTTATTACAACTACCAATTACTAACCAGTAACTTATTAATTACAATACACTACTTCCTAAACTAACTGTTATAATTCAAAAATTATAACTAACCATTATTTTTAACATACTCTCTAATGAAAGATCAACTGAAAGATACAAACAAGCCTACGCTCTGGACTATTATAGGCTTCCCAGGTGCTATAGGACATAGTGGGAGGTCTCTTATTGGTCCCTGGTGGCTTAATTAGTGTGGCAAAACATGGCTGTCAGAAGTTTTTGAAAATAGTTAATCGTGCGGAAAAGTATTTATGCCGCATGCGATACGGGATGCTATTTTGTACATAGCTGATTCATAGCTCCTCTGCTCCATGTCGCATGCTCTATGTTGCATGAAATTGCTATATTTCACATGAAAATGATATCTGCATCGAATGCGCTGTTTTTCCCTAAAAATCACTAGTTTCTCCAAATTTTCGAAAATGACCAAAAACACAAAATTGAATTCCTTGAAAATCACTAATTACCGTATTATTTTTGGTCATTTTCAAAGTCAAAACATAGGCTTTTTTACTACAATTTCACACCCGATCAGTTCTATGAAGGAATAACAGGTTACAACCCTTATGCTTGGGCTAGAGAATACTTTGCATGACGAAGGGGAGGAAGATTGAAGCAGTTTTGTATTTCAGCGTTTGTCAAGGACTTTTGTGCTTATTTTACTTGTAGATGTCCGTTTTCTCTCTCTGGTTAGTGATCTGAACTTGAGTTTAGCTGTATGTTTGTTATGATGATTCGGTAGTATAGGTATTCTACTAAAATACCTTCTCAGGTTTAGGTACTTGCTATGTTATGTTTGTACTACGGTACCAGAGAGGAGATACCAGTCTTAAAACTTTGTAATGATTTTCAGTTGAATGAAAATCGTTGAGAATCCCCACTTTTCTTTAAAAAAAAAAAAAAAAAAAATGTTTTGTAATTCTAGAGTTTTCCTAACCCACTTAGTAAACTCATCAATTAAGAATTAGCTTGACATCTCAACAACTATCGTGAAATTTGGGCCGGGATGGACAGCGTTGTCCTTTTTCAATTAATATAATGTATCACATGAAATGCGAGATCAATATCTGAAATAGAAATATATTTAAAAAATAATTAAATATATATATTCTTCCAATTAGTCTAAGCATTGCTTTCCATTCCGTCTTGTCTATTTAAATAATTAGATCACCATCCTTGCCTAGAAGCACAAGCATTCCAGAAATTAAATAAATTTATTCACACTTGTCTATTTAAATAGAGAAATGTTATGGTATCCCGAGCCATCATGCCCAAGCACGGCCTCAAGTAGTTTAACTAAAAAACTTTCCAATATTGTATAATTTTTATTTTTAGCATTAATATTCAAACATTTAAATCTATATTTATAACATTTTAAAATGTTACTCACAAGCATATAAACTTATGTCTAAAAGCATTTCTAGATAGTTTTAACACTTAACTACTTTTGTCTTCAAGCCAAAAAAGAAAATATTATTTTTACTCACTCTTTTTTATTTTTTCTCTGATTATTATAATTTATTTTTCTAACGATCCGTGATAAATTTTACGAATCTAAAAGTGCGAACGTTTTCTATTCGATTTTATCTTTCAAATAAAATCCATGAAGAAATATACTTTTGAGTAATTTTAAAATCATTTGTTTTCTTTTTTAAGTAAAACACATGAGCACTTCAATTTTTAAGTTTCTAAATCTTAGTTTACAACCATTAAAAATACTTGTAGATAGGGATTTAAATGTTTCCGAGTAGCATTGTAAAATATTATAAACAAAGTTTTAAATGTTTGGATATTATATTAGTGGGTAAATTTCGCTGGAGGTCACTAAACTTTGTTATTTGTTTCGAATTGGTCACTCAACTTTGATTTGTCCCTTTTAAGTCACTCAACCTTGTTATTTGTCCCAATCAAGTCCCTCTATTTTTCCATCCAAAAATTTAACGGAATATTCCTATTCCGTCCAAAAAATTAACGGAATATACTCATTCCCTCCAAAATATTAACGGAATTAGAATACTCCATCCAAAAAACTAACGAAATTAGCATATTTCGTTAAAATTTTGGATGGAAAAAATAAAGAAACTTGATTGAGACAAATAACAAAGTTGAGTGACTCAAAAGGAATAAATCAAAGTTGAGTGACCAATTCGGGATAGATAACAAAGTTTAGTGATCTCCAGCAAAATTTACCCTATATTAGCCCTGAAAATGAAAGCTAGTTAACATTGAAAGATTTTTCTGTTAAACTACTTGGGAGATATACTCAGAAATTTTGTTTGAGATACAATTATTAGACTCCTTTTAAATATAATTTTCTTGCCAAGTTTCGTGCAATTAGACTATATTATCAGATCATCCTTTCCTTTATTCAAACCGTCCTGGTTGCCTATATATATAATTAATCAGACCAACCTTGCCTAGGAAGCACAAGCGTCAATCTCTTACAAGCTCGCCTATATAAACACACCGTCTTTGCCTAGAAACATGGTGAGAAACTCCTTTAATATCCAACAAAATAGTATGGAAATTACTTTTATTGCATATATATTTTGTGAGAAATAGGAGAGTAAACTTTTCATTCTCATGTATTTTGGTAATTTTAGACTGGGGTAGTATTTAATTGGAATTCATAATGTTTTCATTCTTTGGGAAAGTATGCACATATATATATATTAGTAGGCAAACTAAAAATAATATGCTGTTGACGAAATAAAACGAGTATATATATGATCTTAGCACATTTTAATATGGAGAACAGTGATTAGTATAAAGTATAAACTAGTATACCGATTGACTTAATATAGAAAAGGAAGTATGATTGCATTAATTATTTCATATTGTTATATAAGCAGGATATGGAGATTACAAATTTGGCTGTAGGTGTCGCAACACTTGTCATACTGGTTATTATTAGTTATGTTCTGTCCAGGTGGAGAAACCCCAGTTGCAACGGCAGGCTGCCACCAGGCTCCATGGGCCTGCCAATAATCGGCGAGACACTCCAGCTTTTTAAGCCCGGGATCTCCATTGCACCTAAGCCCCTTTCTCAGCACCAGGTTCAAAAGGTAAGAAAACTGTTAACCACTAATTAATCCAGTTATACGACGAATACAATGGGTTGCAAACGGGTCAGATATTATCCGACCGTATCCGGATTTGCATCTGAAAATTAGATACGGATATCTGATCAATATCTGAATATCCGTGCCAATACAGATATGGTTTTAAATTTAGTTATCCATAACCGAATAGTAGATATATATCATGAGGAGGGATCAAGTTACAACATTTTTTGAGGTACAAGTTACAACAAGCATTATTTACATTTTCAAAGTCCAAATCGTCAATCCAAACCGTTAGATGTGATCTCCACAATAAAATGTGCTTGGAGACCAAATTTTACATTTTTTGGAATTTTTTTACTATTTATTAAGGTGGCTACAAAATTCAATGGTATGAATTTGACTAGTTTTTGTACCCACCTTAATAAATAGTAAAAAAATTCTAAAAAATGTAAAATTTGGTCTCCAAGCACATTTTATTGTAGAGATCACATCTAACGGTTTGGATTGACGATTTGGACTTTAAAAATATAAATAATGCTTGTTGTAACTTGTTGTAACTCAAAAAATGTTGTAACTTGATCCCTCCTCATATATCATATAGTTTAATATATATATTAAAATCCAATATATAGAGTTTGGCTAAATTGTTGCCGGCAGCATTTTAGCCAAGTATTACCGAGACTATATCTTATTTTGTGATGTTCAAAAAACAAATTCAAATTGTTAGATATTTAATCTATATTAAAATCTACTTGGAAACCAAATTTTATATTTTTTGATTTTTTTTACTATTTATTAAGCTGATTTGAAAACCGCTGTTTTCAGTAAATTTTTGCAGTATTGAAAATAGTGGTTTTCAAACCAGCTTAATAAATAGTAAAAAAAAATCCAAACAATATAAAATTTGGTCTCCAAGTAGATTTTAATATAGATTAAACATCTAATGATTTGAATTTGTTGTTTGAACATCACAGAATAAAATATGGCATCGGCAGCAATTGGTTGAAATGTTGCCGACAACAATTTAGCCGGATTCCTGATATATATATAGGAGTCAATCTAATATACACTTAAGTGTACCGATTGAACCATACACTTAACCCTAGAACCCTAAGATTAGCTTTGAGACGCGCTGCACGACTTTTGAAGAATCTACACGACTTTTAAAAAAATCATACGGTCCTAGGGTTAAGTGTACGGTACACTTAAGTGTATATTAGTTTTACTCTATATATAGATATAGATATATATATATATATAGAGAGAGAATGGCTAATATCAAAACGTTTGCACCACGCCTCCAGTGCAACCGATTCATTTTCTAATTTTTAAAGTCCAAATGATAAATCTAAACCGTTAGATGTGTTCTCCATATTAAAATGTGCTTGGAGACCAAATTTTACATTTTTTTGAATTTGTTTACTATTTATTAAGCCACTTTGAAAATCGCTGATCCAACGATGGCTTCTGATTTTACTGTTCCAAACAGCTATCGTTGGATCAGCGATTTTCAAAGTGGCTTAATAAATAGTAAAAAAATTCCAAAAAAATGTAAAATTTGGTCTCGAAGCACATTTTAATATGGAGAACACATCTAATGATTTAGATTTATCATTTGGACTTTAAAAATTAGAAAATGAATCGGTTGCACGGGAGGCGTGGTGCAAAAATTTTGATATTAGCCATTCTCTCTCTCTGTCTCTCTCTGTCTCTCTCTCTGTCTCTCTCTCTCTCTCTATATATATATATAGGAATATGCTAGCATGATATGCATAGCATAGAATCTCTCCGTGCAACGGCTTGGATTTCGAGTTCTGAGCTTACTACCGAAAATATTTAGATGTGTAGCATATGTCCATATTCCAAAGAATCAAAGATCAAAAACCGAACCATGTGCTGTTAAGTGTGTGTCATTGGGACTTGGTATGCACCAGAAAGGATACAAGTGCTATGATCCAGTGTCAAACAGGTGGTATGTTACAATGGACGTTACATTTCTGGAAAGTGAATCGTTCTTTCAAACGACCAAATATCTCTCTCAGGTGGAAAATGAAGATGAGAGAGTTCTTTGGTTCCAACCAAATTTAAATCAGGTAAGAGAAGCCGAAAATTCCACTGCTGCTATACAGGACCCAGTTCGGGTTAGAGAAGAAACTGGCCCAGTTCAGGTCAGAGAAGGAGAAACTGGCCCAGTTCGGGTCAGAGAAGCTGCTGGCCCAGTTCGGGTCAGAGAAAGAGCCGAAATTTCTGAAGTAGGTGATGGCCCAGTTCGGGTCAAAGAAGAGGTTGATACTGTGTGGACTGAGATAAATGAAGGAGATGGTGAAGAAGTGATACAAGAAGACCAAGAACCACAGATCCAAGAGTCTCCTGAGGATATTCCAGAGGTAAGTACTTCTCACTCTAGATATATTCTACCTCCTAGACAGAATCGTGGAAGGGCTCCAAAAAGGTATGTTCCTGAAGATGGAACCAGTAAAGAAATTGAATACCCAATTGCAAATTATGTTACCACCAAAAGATTACCAAAACCACTGAAAGTTTTTTGTGATACGATGCTTACCTTACGAATACCAGAAATTGTGAATGAAGCTTTTAAGGATAAAACATGGACAAAAGCAATGGATGTGCAAATGGAAGCATTGTATAAAAATAACACATGGTCCTTAGTTGAACTTCCGAATGGAAAGAAGGCAGTAGGGTGTAAGTGGGTGTTTTCTATAAAATATGATTCGAATGGTAATGTTGAGAGATACAAAGCCAGGTTGGTAGCTAAGGGGTATACTCAAACGTATGGAATTGATTATTAAGAAACTTTTTCTCCTGTTGCTAAACTAGATACAGTTCGAGTTTTGTTGTCTCTTGTAGCTAATCTAGATTGGCCATTACACCAATTTGACGTGAAGAATGCTTTCTTACATGGGGATTTAGAAGAAGAAATCTACATGGAACTTCCTCCCGGGTATAATAATAATCCGGGGTCAAAGCGAACAGTGTGTAAGTTAAACAAAGCTCTATATGGACTCAAACAGTCCCCTCGAGCATGGTTTGGTAGATTCTGTCAGGCAATGAAGAAGTATGGGTTCAATCAAGGGGAATATGATCATACACTCTTTTACAAAAGAAGACATAAGAAACTAACTGTTTTGATTATCTATGTGGATGACATGATTATTACAGGAGATGACACAGAGGAAATTCGAGTCCTGGAAGAAAAGCTTTCAAGAGAATTTGAAATGAAAAATTTGGGTGGTCTAAAATATTTTCTTGGGATTGAGGTAGCCCGGTCTAACCAAGGTATTATTTTATCTCAAAGAAAGTATATTCTTGACTTATTGGCTAAGGTAGGGATGCTAGAGTGCAAACCGGTTGACACGCCAGTAGTCCAAAATTTAAAATTGGGAGAATTTTCGGATCAAGTACCCACCAATAAAGAGAGGTACCAGCGGCTAGTTGGAAAATTGATTTATTTATCACATACCAGACCCGATATTGCATACGCAGTAAGTTTGGTGAGCCAATTTATGCATAACCCAAGTGAGGATCATATGGAAGCAGTAATGAGAATTATTAAGTATCTGAAGGGAGCTCCAGGTAGGGGCATACATTTCAAGAGAAATGGGCATCTAGGTGTTATGGGTTATACTGATGCAGATTGGGCAGGAAGTGTTACAGATCATAAGTCAACATCTGGATATTTCACTTTTGTTGGAGGTAACCTTGTCACATGGAGAAGCAAGAAGCAAGGTGTAGTTGCTCTCTCAAGTGCCGAAGCTGAACTTATTGGAGTAGTTAAAGGTTTGTGTGAACTTCTCTGGATAAAGAAACTACTAACCGAATTGGGTTTAGCTCAAGAAGAAGCCATGAAGCTGTATGTTGACAATAAGGCGGCAATTGACATGTCGCATAATTCAGTACAACATGATAGGACCAAGCATGTTGGTGTAAACCGACACTTCATAAAACAAAATATTGACTCAAAGGTAGTTCAGATATTTTTTGTGAGATCTGAGAATCAACTGGCTGATATTTTGACGAAAGGTGTAACAGGAATAATGTTCAACAACACACTAGACAAGTTAGGCATGACAGACCTTTACATGCCAACTTGAGGTGGAGTATTGGCATGTGTTGCAGAAGATCACGCCCTGGATCAGATACAATGCCATGAGACGATAAGGGCAAGTTTGAATCAAGATTGGAAATAAATCTTGGCTGTTTGAGGCAAGCCGTGTAGTGCATTGTTGGAAAGGAATAAGCTGTAATTTGTTTCCATGAGTAGAATTAGGAAGCAATCTTGGCTGTAATTTGTTTCCATGAGTAGAATTATTGTGCAAGATTGTAATTTCGTTTTTTCTATTTAATCTCCCAAGAGTCTCCTGTTGAGATAACTCAAAAATATTATTGTAATTTCGGTGATGAATAAAAGAGAAAGAAGAGAGTTTGAGTTGAGGACGTAGGTACTAAACTGGTACCGAACCTCGTTAAATTTGTGTGTTTGAATCTTATTTCTGTGATTGTTAGTATTTTAAGACAATTTTGTGAGGGCCGAATTCCACATGGTCCTGTCTGGGATCACGTGCTTGAATATTACATGAAGAGCTTGCACTCTCATGAGAAAATTCTGTTCCTGAAGTATGAGGAGATGATGAAGGATGCGGTCAATGGTGTGATAAGGCTAGCAAAATTCGTTGGATGCCCATTTTCAGAGGAGGAGATAGAAAATTGTCTAGTGGAAGAGATTGTCGAGTTCTGTAGCTTTAAAAAACTCAAAGATCATGATGTCAACAACAGTGGAGGAATAGGTAATGAATGTTTGTTCAGAAAAGCTGTTGCGGGGGATTGGAAAAACCATATGACTTCTGATATGGCTTTGAAGTTGGATCCACTATAACAAAGGTAGACACTTTTCGCGAGAGAAAAAACGTATTTCGACGGCCGTCCGTCGAATAAGTACTGACGTAAAAAGAAAAAGCTGAATAATGAGAGTAGTCCGTCGCAAAAAGTTATTTTTTATTCTCACGAAAAGTGTCTCATTTTTATTGTGGGACGAAATCACTAAAGAGAAATTACTAA
>JARJHM010001543.1:0-21983 GCA_033356055.1 Carex pumila | reverse complement strand
AGTACAGAAGAGCACCAAGCATTACCAATGCTGAAATAAAGAATTGTCATATTGTCTTCATGATAATTATTAGAAAAGTTTACACATTTTTTTTCTCTTCCTACAGAATTAATTTTCAATTATACAAAACTTTGATGTGGCTACTGTAGATGAATGTAGATGTATGGTTATTGTGATGTTGGGTGGACTAAAGTTTCAGGAAGGTTTTGTCAGTTTTGTTGTCAGGTAACGGTTTAAGCGTAAAGCATAAGAGGCAAGAAAGCAGAAAAATGAAGTTCGTGCGTTAAAGTGCATTTGAAGTATCACAAAGTACGTTTAACGGCAACCCAATGATCCTTAGTTGTGTAATACATGAATTCAATTAGTGTTACTTCAGCCGTTCAAGATATTAGTGTGGCCAGACTCATTTCGAGATACAGATATTAGTGTGGCTATTTGTGGGCCTATTTCAAGCTGGAAAAAAAAAAAAGAAAAAAAAAGTAACACCGATGTCAAGTAGCCGGACTCATTTAAAAATAGAGATATTGGTGTGCTCATTTGTGAGCCTATTTTGAGAGCTGAATCGAATTGGATCATGTTCGAGCTTGGAATTCAAAAGATTTCTCTATCTTCATCTTCATGATCCATTTCTTTGCGCATATATAGGTTCTGGTGGAAACAGAATACCACATGCTACGGTGTAAACAAGTCAAGTAATTAGTTTGAACTAGGCTCATTTCGGAACGAGCCGAGTTGAATATGATTTAAGCCGAGCTGAAAGTACTAGTTCGTTTGTGTTGTGATCAGGATATATAAATAAAAAATTCCGCAGATTTGATGTTATAGGCCATGTATAAACTACATACAAGCCGAGAAATAATTTCATCTTTTTGTTGCAACGAGTTAAGAATTACATGCCGAGCCATACTAATTAAGCTTAAACTCGACTGAGTCTAAATCAAACAAGCTAATTATAAACTTTTTTTTAAATTAATTTTAAACGAGTCACAAACTTAATTAAAACAAGCTAGTGATTAATTTTCAAAATCTCTACAAAAATTTTACATTCATTGTTCTATCTCCTTTTAATTATTTAAAATTTTATTTAATTATTTGAAAATTTAAATTAACCAATATGCCCCTTAATTTTAAAGGGAGATGACTTCTAATTGTCTTCTTCCTCTTATCTCTTCATGGCTATAGTGTACGAAGCAAATTAGTTGAATAAAATTTTCAAATTTGAATATATCGGAAAAATAAATAAAGATAAATGCAAACCTGAGGGATGAAAGTGTTATGTAGCATAGATACGCCATTGCGTTCATGCATGTATCCTGCTGTTACCAGTACTTTGGTAAAACTTATATGGAATGGGTGGAAGCGTGACATTTGAATCTGTCACACCCCGGGACAACCCGCCACGTATTTCTACGTAAGGCGTATGCACATCACATACATTATCGATAACAACAAAACATAATGCCACATTTATTTAATAAACAACTGAGTTTAACAAACGATCGTGGCAGACATGGCTAGTAGCACACACACTGCCATGCCTGCTCAATGTATCAATTATTGAATCATGAAAAAGAAATACAAAAACTAAACAATATGTGGCATTTATTAATCATGGGTCTTTCCGCTTAGTCTCACTCTTGTCCTTGCTCGAATCCTTCCTCTTCATTACCTGGAATCCACATAAAAGTGGAACGGGTGAGAGATCGAACCTTCTCTCAGTGCGGGATTTAGTTCCAGCCCAGAGCTTATAAAACCTTTACTTGCATTCACAAATATGATAAGAGAATAAAATGCATATGCTCCTTTTTAATGCAATGCATGTTCTATCATTTCTTACTACTTTCATTTATTTAAACAACAATTCGTTAATCTTGTTCGTTTGCCTCACTAGACAGTGAATTCATATGCCGCTAGGTCTTGGCGTGATAGGACCACTTCCGCCTGCAATCACGTTCGTGAAAGGACCGCTTGCGCCTACGATCATGTTCGTGAAGGGACCGCGTCAGCCTACAATCACATCCGTGATAGGACCGCTTTCGCCTACAGTCACGTTAACGAGGGGTCCAGTCAAAACTAAACCCAATGTATACATCCCAATATGCAAGCATATTGGCCCATGTTCAATTACCATATTCGTTCTTTCTTTAAAAACACATTTACTCAATCACACAATTCATGCCATGCTCAACACATCCTATTCATGCAAGTCTATTGGTCAATATATGAATCCTATCATTTCATGCAAGTTATTTGTGTCTACTCAAGTCATACGAGTGGTTCGACAACAACATGCATAAATTCAACTAATGCAATAATAATAAACAATTGAATGACAATAGAAAAGTAAAATAGTTTTATAAAGTCTAGGAAACCGCACCTGTTGCCGTAGGGAAGTCGTTATTCGTCCCAAGATCTTCTAAATTTCCAGAGTTCGAACCTAATCGATATATACATTACTCCTAAGTTAGTACTTCATATTTATTATTCTACTGTTATTTAGTTACTAATTAAATTATGTAAAAATTCCTATAATCTGGATTATTTTGATCAAGTCATTTAAGAGGAGATAATGAATCATTAAAGTTTAGAAGGTGGATTTAAATCCGAAAGAAAAATATTCATGAAGACTTCTTGCAGAGAATAAAAGCACTAGAAAGAGGTAATATAATTTCCGAAAGGTCGAAAAATTAACCGAAGCATTAAACAAAGGAAATAAATCACTAATTCTCTAATTAATTATTTAGGCCACATATTATTCATTACAAAATAAGAGGAGAAGACTTGTTAAAATCTAAGAAGCTTAATCTTATTATTTCAATGAACGTTAGATAGATAATATACACTGACTACCCTCGGCTGAGACAAGAACGGATATCAATATTTCACTAGTTTAATAAGGTTTAATAAAGTTCAATCTAGGAAACCATCTCTATTAAATTTAAATGAGGAAACATGAACCTAAATTTAAGATTGGTTGAGACAGTAAAGGAAAAACATAGTATTTTGACGAGTAATTAAATCAAGGATAACATGGTGTGTGTGTGTGTGTGTATATACATATATATATATATATATATATATATATATATATTTATATAACTAATGAAAATCTTGGACGTTTGAATCATGTGCCATATTTAGAAGTGCATCCTCAATGCTTGGTAAAATATATCTATAAATATAAGTTAAGTGTATGTAAGGAAAGTAATTTAACAGACAAGGAAGAAAACCAAACATTATAATATTTAGATGAAAATATTGCAAGTGAATTATTAAAGGAAAGTGCCATTAAATTGTATATTAAATCTTGATTTTCTTCTACTTCAAAAATCTTGCTTGAGTATTAATAGGGTACATATATCCAGAAAAGAAATTCACGATGATATCATGTATATTTATGGAACTAATTATTTTTAGTTGGGAGGAAATGAAATGCAAGAAAATTTGATAGAATCATTGTATGAGATTCAAAATTATCGTTACTCCAACCATTGGAACGTCTATGGTTCCTTTTTGGGGTTGTCATTGTAACATGACCCGTGTAGGTGTCTTGCACCGATTATAGGTCAGAAAATAAAACAAAAAGAATAACAATAAATAGTATAAGAATAAAAAAATCAAACCAAGCCTTATAGATGATATACATCGTTTATGCCTTGGATTTTAAGACAAGAAAAAGAAAACAATCAAACCAAGCCGTATAGATGTTATACATCGTTTATGTCTTGGATTTCAAGAAAGAAACTAAAATAAATAAATAAAAATTAAAACAAGCTAAATTAATATACTATTCAAGAAGAGCAGCCGTGGTATTCAGTACTTGTTTATTTGATATATGAATTATTAACTTATTCAAGCTAAGAACAAATATTAAATTAGTTGGAGTTAAATGATTACCTTGGGTGATGGGAGTAGATGCTTTAGTTTGTATACTTTTATATCTCTTTTTGTTTTGTTTTGTTATGAGAGGAGTGTGTCAGCTGTGGGAGCAAAAATATATGGGGGTTTAAATAGGAGTGATTAGGTTAGTAATTTATTTAGGGTGTTGGGCTTGGGTTTGTGGGCTAGGTAGATTTATTCTTGTTTTGGGCCTATAAGTTAATTATATTTTGATAAATCTAATGGACTAAATTTAATTTGGATTCCTTAGCTAATTAAACAATTTAATTAAATGAGCCCATTACCTAAGTGCCGTGGTATTACATCCTCCCCCTCTTGGGAATTTTGTTTAGTCCCCTGAACAACTCCATCTGTAACTGTATCAAATAGCTCTGGGTATTTCGAGCGCATGGTTTCCTCTAGCTCCCAGGTTGCTTCGCGGCTGGTATGACGTCCCCACTGAATCAGGACTTGTCGGATCGTTTTGCGTCGAAGCCGTATTTCCTTAGTATCCAAAATTTTTATTGGTAACTCCTCATATACTAATGTCTCATCTAAACCCAGGTTCGAGAAATCAAGGACGTGCGATGGGTCTCGGATGTATCATCGGAGTTGCGAAACGTGGAATACTGGGTGCACCTTATCTAGTGCAGGGGGCAATGCTAACTCATATGCAAGTGGTCCAATGCGCTTCAGTATTTCGAATGGTCCTATGTATCTAGGACTTAGTTTTCCTGTGACCCCAAATCTCTGCACCCCTCTTCTTGGAGAAACTTTCAACCACACATGATCCCTTTTCTCGAATTCTAGGGGTCGTCTCCTTATGTCTGCATACTTCTTCTGTCTGTCTCGAGCTGTATTGAGCCTACTCAAAATGAGTTGAGTCCTGTCGGCACAGTCCTTCACCATTTCTGGTCCTGTCGGTATTTGTTCGCCTCTAGATCCCCACCATAAAGGGGTTCTCCAACGATGCCCGCACCAAGCTTCGGACGGGGCCATGCCTATACTAGCATGATAGCTATTATTGTATGCAAACTCAGCCATTGACAAGTGGTCCTCCCATGATCCTCCGAAATTTATGGCACATGCTCTCAACATGTCTTCTAAAGTTTGTATGGTTCATTCAGACTGGCCATCCGTTTGGGGGTGGTGGGCGGTGCTAAGGTTGAGTTTGGTTCCCATGGCTTCTTGGAAACTCTTCCAGAAATGTGAGGTAAATCGGGAATCTCTATCAGATATGATGGTCTCGGGACACCCGTGGTGCTTAAACTGATATTGAACAAATAGTTCCGCTAGCTCTCGTCCCGATGTGGTGGTCCTTAAGGGTATGAAGTGGGCTACTTTAGTTAAAGTGTCAACAATAACCCAAATGGAGTCATACTTTTTGCGAGTACGAGGTAATCCGGTGATAAAATCCATGGTGATGATTTGAAATTTCTCTTGAGCTCTAGAGTTTGGGTATAACAACCCTGCGACCTTTTTCCTCTCCGCCTTTACCTGTTGGCAGATGATACACTTGGACACATATTCTGACACATCCTTTTTCATGTTAGGCCACCAAAATTGGGCACGAAGGTCTTTGTACATTTTTACTTCACCTGGGTGGATTGAGTATCCCGATTCATGGGCCTCTTTCAAAATCTCCTTTCTCAGTCCATCTTGTTTGGGTACACATACGCGTTTGTCAAAGTACAGAAGCCCATCCTCGCCTTCCTTAAACCTCGACTTTGGGTTGGTTCGAGCCACCTCTCGAAATCTTAGGTGTTGCACGTCATTTTGGTCAGCGAGACAGAGTCGGGACTTCAGATCGGATTGTATCGATATAGCCGCTAAGGTAAGTGTGCCATTTTCTAATGGTTTATTCGTGGTAGTTTGCATCGGCATCCAATCAGTCGAGACGCACACCCCTAAATTCATTTGTCTCATTTCTTTAATCAACTCCTCTTCTTGAGTTATGTTTTCTGCCAAGTTGACTACCCTCTTCCTACTTAGAGCATCTAAAACTACATTCGCCTTCCCAGCCAAGTACTGAATGTCCAAATCATAATCTTTCATTAACTCCAGCCATCTTCGTTGCCTCATGTTCAGCTCTTTTTGGGTAAAGACATACTTCAGGCTTTGGTGGTCTGTGAAGATTCGACACTTCGTCCCGTAGAGGTAATGTCGCCACGATTTTAGTGCAAAAATTACAGCCGCTAGCTCCAGGTCGTGTGTGGGATAGTTCTGCTCGTGCTTCTTAAGTTGTCTAGATCCGTAAGCAATGACTTGGTCACCTTGCATGAGTACACAACCTAGGCCGCTTTTTGAGGCGTCGGTATACACGTTAAACTCTTTATCGGGTTTGGGTAATGTTAATATTGGGGCGCTGGTTAGGTGGTGTTTGAGCGATTGGAAACTTTCCTCCTGATTTTTAGTCCATTTAAAAGGTGTTCCCTTGTGTAGCAATTGGGTCATAGGTCGTGCTACCTTTGAGTAACCAGGAACGAATCGCCTATAATATCCTGCCAGCCCAAGGAAACTTCGGATGTCAGTCACATTCTTAGGTTGTTCCCATTCTACTATTGCCTTGATCTTATCCGGATCTACTTGGATACCTTCTCCGCTCACCACATGCCCCAAGAATTTCACGTGTTTCATCCAAAACTCGCATTTTGAGAACTTTGCGTATAATTGATGCTCTTGCAATCGTTGTAGAATAGCACGTAAGTGCTTGGCATGCTCCTCCTCGCTCTTGGAGTATACCAAAATGTCGTCTATAAAAACAATTACGCATGAATCGAGTAGGTCTCTAAACACCCGGTTCATTAGATCCATAAAGGCCGCTGGCGCATTGGTCAACCCAAAAGGCATGACTGTGAATTCGTAGTGTCCATAGCGAGTGCGGAACGCTGACTTCTCTATGTCACTGGGTTGGATCCTTAACTGATGGTACCCTGATCTTAGGTCGATCTTGGAGTACACGGTGGCACCTTGTAATTGGTCGAACAGATCATCAATGCGAGGGAGTGGGTACTTATTCTTAATAGTGACCTTGTTCAGTTCCCGATAGTCGATACAAAGTCTCATAGTACCATCCTTCTTCTTTACAAATAAGACCGGCGCTCCCCATGGTGATGTGCTAGGACGTATAAACCCGAGTTCGAGAAGTTCTTCAAGTTGTGATTTCAACTCTTTGAGCTCAGCAGGCGCCATACGGTAAGGGGCCCTTGAGATTGGACGAGTGTCGGAGTTGAGGTCGATGCGAAATTCGATTTCTCGATTTGGGGGTATCCCCGGCAATTCTGTGGGAAATATGTCCGCGTATTCGGACACTATAGGTATTGTGGATATTTCTGTGGCATTCGTACTAAGTTGCATTATTGTGACAATAAAAGCTGAACATCCGGTCTCTATCAGTCTTCTTGCTTGTACGGCTGATATGGTTGGGCACTTGTCTCCATGTTTTCGAAGCCGGACTGCGAGATCAGAAAGGCCCGCCCTCTTGATGATCATCCTTCTTCGGGGGCAATCGATGATGACACCGTGCTTAGTCAGCCATTCCAGACCCAACATTAGGTCATAGAGTCCCGTTTCGGAGACAATAGGGTTTATCGGGAATTCTCTCCCAGCGACTTTTAAAGCTAAACCTACACATCGGAGTTCTGGGGTGGTGTATTGCAGTGATGGTGTTCTTATGTGTAGTACTCTACCAGTGTCTTGTGTTTGTATGCCATATTTTTCTATCCATCCTTTGGATAATACCGAATGGCTGCACCCGGTGTCTACAAGAACGAAAATAGGGTGTCCGGATAATTCTAACATACCTGTCATGAGTTCCGTTGCGACTTCCCCTCCTTCTGGCACCTCATATGCTATCTCCTCTTCAATTTCGCAGTTACAGGTGCAAAGGTGTGCATTCACTCCCACCCTATTGCCCCCCTGGTTCAGGTTCCGGTTGTTGTTGAGGTTGTTGTGGTTGCCATGTCCCCTTGCTAGTGGTGCCCGAACAGTAGAGTTAGTACTTGGGGTTGGGGGCTTTGCATAGTTCTGAGGTGGATGGATAGGGCATTCCCTGGCAAAGTGTCCAGGTTTTAAGCACTTATGACATGTTCCATGAAGTGCACTGCACTGGTTAGAGGCATGGTTTCGGCCGCAATGATTACACGTGATCCCTGGGTTGGGTCGAGGGTTGACCCTTATGCCCCCAAGGTTGCCTCGAGGTGGAGGTGGTCGTGAGTTCTCTTCGATTCTTGGCCGCACACTACGGATACCACCAGACTGATTGATACGCACATCATAGGACTCCGCCGTGGTGGCCCTTAACATTAAGTCGGGTAGCCTGTTGACACCTGGGATGTCGATGATTTGGGCGAAACGGGGGTTCAGGCCGCCTAAATATTGTTGTCGCAATCGAAATTCATCCCGAATGATATCCGGGGCGTACCTCATCAAATTCTCAAACTTGGAATTATATTCCACCACTGAACTGCTTCCTTGTTTGAGGCTAGTGAAACATTGCCGGAGCGCTTCTCGCGACATTATGTCCATGTACCGCCTTTCAAACTGATTCTCAAATTCAGTCCACCTTGTAGGTTCTATGGTCTCATCCAAACCACGCTTGACCTCTTGCCACCAGTAACGAGCGTGACCGTCCAGCAGTTGTGTAGCCAATTCCACCTTATATTCTTCAGGGGCGCGCAGTATCCGAAATTTGTCCCTGATGTTGGCAATCCAGTTTTCCGCTGCTGCAAAGTCACCGGTTCCATCAAATGTTGGAGGGTGCAAGGAAGTGAATGAGCGGTAACACTCGAAGAATGGATCCACCTCCCGAGGCCTCCTCTGCTCAGTTTCCATAGCGATCCGAGCTACTCGCTCCAATCCTTGTAGTAACGCTGCCAGGTTTTGATTCTCAACAATCGGTGGGTTTTCTTCTTCATTGGTGGCATCCGCTCCATGGTTGGTCCGTCTTCCTCTCATTATTTCTATAATTTATAAGGAATGAGGTTTTAATTATATGTATGCTTGAAATAATCATCTCTTATTAATAATTAGGGAGCTCATCAATAAGTTTAATTGGTTCAGGATCATATATGTCGTAAATTTTTATTTTTATTTTTTTATTTTTTTATTTTTTTAATTTTTTATTTTTATTTTTTTTTTTTTATGGATAACGTCAACTACAACCTATATAGACACATATACATATTTTATTTTTATTTATTTTTATTTCTTTACGACTTATGTGATCTTTCATTTCTCATTAGCTTGATATTTCTATATTTTTCATAAAATTCTTCCTTAAAGGTAGAAAATAATAATAATAATAACAATAATAATAATAATAAAAACGAAGATTAAATTAAATCCAGTCTTGTTTGATAAAAAGAAACATAAAATTCTTATTTTTCCTTTATATCAGATGAGGTACATTATATTAAAATTGATAATTTTCCTATATTTTATAATAGCCGTTACATCATAATTTCCTATTACATTTCAAAGAAACCATTAAGTATGTCTTTCCTCACGTGATACGTCCAATCATTTCTGATTTCCGTCATTGTGAATGGTTCTTCTTCTTCTTCTGGGCTCTTCTTGTAATTCGCCTCCAGTTTCTCACCCCTGAATATTCCTTCCCCGTTGGACTTGCGCCAGATGGTTGTTTTAACAGGAAGTTGTTCAGGTGCCCAAAATACTAGCGAATTACATGCACAATCAACTATTACATGGTGCTTTGTTAGCCAGTCCATTCCCAATATGAGCTCATATGGTCCAGTGTATCCTATGAGCGGTTCTACCAGCCAACAACCATTTTGCGTGTTTACGTGAAGATTTGGGCAGTACTTTTCCGCCACTCTACGTTCTAGATCTGGAAATATGCGCCATCTCCCAGTGTCCTTAACTTCGAATCCACTTGAGTCTACAAGATCTGATGAGATGATCGAATGCGAGTTACTAACTGAGATTAGTGCGTGCGCCGTTATTCCAGACAAGTCGCACCACCCGTGAAATGGTCTAGCTCCCTTTGGCAGTGTAGTTTGATACGTCCTCATCCAAATGGTTGGTTCTCTAACTAGGTTCGCCATCTACAGTTAAAATGTGTTATATTATATATTTGAGTTTGAAATGGTGTCCTTTTGGGCCAGTCACTAACACAGCCAGGTAAGTTCCCAGGTAAACTGGGGATCACAATGGATTCGCTTTAAATTCCAGTTTTTCCTAGACAGAACTTATCCTCGACACCATGTTCGCAACAGTTCTTACTGGGGTACACCGAAATTATATATAGTGTTTACTCATTTGTAATCTAAAGACCAGACCTTATACTAACTAAATCTAATGTTTACTTGTTTGTAATCTAAAGACAAGACCTTATCGTTTTCGTCTCTCTCTTAGCGGAAAGTTATTGATATTGTATGTGCTGGCTCTGATACCAACTAAGTTGTCACACCCCGGGACAACCCGCCACGTATTTCTACGTAAGGCGTATGCACATCACATACATTATCGATAACAACAAAACATAATGCCACATTTATTTAATAAACAACTGAGTTTAACAAACGATCGTGGCAGACATGGCTAGTAGCACACACACTGCCATGCCTGCTCAATGTATCAATTATTGAATCATGAAAAAGAAATACAAAAACTAAACAATATGTGGCAATTATTAATCATGGGTCTTTCCGCTTAGTCTCACTCTTGTCCTTGCTCGAATCCTTCCTCTTCATTACCTGGAACCCACATAAAAGTGGAACGGGTGAGAGATCGAACCCTCTCTCAGTGCGGGATTTAGTTCCAGCCCAGAGCTTATAAAACCTTTACTTGCATTCACAAATATGACAAGAAAATAAAATGCATATGCTGCTTTTAATGCAATGCATGTTCTATCCTTTCTTACTACTTTCATTTATTTAAACAAAAATCCGTTAATCTTGTTCGTTTGCCTCACTAGACGGTGAATTCATATGCCGCTAGGTCTTGGCGTGATAGGACCGCTTCCGCCTGCCATCACGTCCGTGAAAGGACCGCTTGCGCCTACGATCACGTCCGTGAAGGGACCGCGTCAGCCTACAATCACATCCGTGACAGGACCGCTTTCGCCTACAGTCACGTTAACGAGGGGTCCAGTCGAAACTAAACCCAATGTATACATCCCAATATGCAAGCATATTGGCCCCTGTTCAATTACCATATTCGTTTGTTTTCAAAGCACATTTACATTTATTCAATCACACAGTTCATGCCATGCTCAACACATCCTATTTATGCAAGTCCATTGGTCAATATATGAATCCTATCATTTCATGCAAAATATTTATGTCTACTCAAGTCGATTGGTTCAAAAACAACATGCATAAATCCAACAAATGCAATAATAATAAACAGTTAAATGACCAATAGGAAAGTAAAATAGTTTTATAAAGTCTAGGAAACCCGCACCTGTTGCCGTAGGGAAGTCGTTATTCGTCTCGAGATCTTCTAAATTTCCAGAGTTCGAACCTAATCGATATATACATTACTCCTAAGTCAGTACTTCATATTTATTATTCTACTGTTCTTTAGTTACTAATTAAATTATGTAATAATTCTTATAATCTGGATTATTTTGATTAAGTCATTTAAGAGGAGATAATGAATCATTAAAGTTTAGAAGGTGGATTAAATCCGAAAAAAATATTCATGAAGACTTCTTGCAAAGAATAAAAGCGAAAGAGGTCATATAAATTCCGAAAGGTCGAAAAATTAACCAAAGCATTAAACAAAGAAAATAAATCACTAACACTCTAATTAATTATGTTTAGCTTCTTTAACTAATTCAACAATTTAATTAATTGAGCCCATTACCTAAGTGCCGTGGTATTACATATTTCAACTAGAACTAAATAATTAATTGAATTGAAAATTTTCAGATTTGATAAATACAAGAGGAAATAAGAAAGTATTTTAGTTTAATGGGGGAAAATAAAAGATTTGAGTATTTTTGATGGAGAAATAGACAAATTAGAATGTTTCAATAACTGTACTAATTAACAATTCTCCCTAAATTAAATGACTTAAAATTTGTAATAGTCTATATATGTTCAACTACTATTAAAATAATTAATAATAATACTTAAAGTACATAAGAATTTATGCTCAAATAATATACAAGACGAACAAAATGTGCATACTTTTTTTTTTATAATTAATTTTTTTTTTTGTTGACTTTGTTCAGAAAGCATTATCGAATTTGTTTGTTAATGGACATGTTTGGCTGTGGGGTAAGATGAGTAAATCTCTTCCTTCAAACTTAAACTGTTAAATGAGAAGTAAAATATATATGAGGAGTAAGAATGAGTAAAGAAGATATAATTAAGTAAAATAATACCTCGGAATATATTAAGTTATTCTGTTTGTATGGCTAACTGTAAAGATTAGGGGCCTCATTGCAATTTTAATTACTTAAAAGTTGGTAATGTCGTGGGTTGGTTTGATTGTTTCTAGATTCTTTCAAGTAATTGAAAATTAGTGACAAAAGAAAAATTCAGATTCATTGCGGCGAGTTCAAAGATTCGTAATTCGGGTATAATTCGGATATAATTTGAGAATGATTCGGTTTTATAGACACATAGTGGGGTCCACATCATGCCTTTTAAAATTAAAAAAACTTTGTCTCAGCCTCACCCACGTGGTGCCTCAGCCTTAGAAGCATGGATAAAACACAAATAATTCGTAAAAAAACGTTTTTTCGTGTTTTTTCATGAATAAATCAGTAAAAATTCAGTCAACCATTTTATACGTTGTTCGGTTCAGTAATCTCTAAAAAACATTTTATTTGTGTTTTAAACTCGAATAAAACACGAATCATGTTACTATAATTTGTACCTTATCTTATGGGTTTGTTTATAGATGCATTCACCTTAGGTGTGAAAACAAAGTAAAAAAATAGTGAATATCCGATATCCGAATATCCGTATGGATAAGGACACTGGTATGGCAAAAAAATAGTTAAAAAAATGTTTATATTTTTTAAAAAAATAGTAAAAAAAAATCCTAAAAAAAATATATAATTTAGCATGCACATATATTTTCACATGTTAATCATGTTGAATGGTTTGGATCGACTATTTGAACTTCAAAAACCAAAATATTATTGCGTAGTACAAATTAATATGTGCTATGCATAGTACCATAGCCTCACTCATATATATTTTAGAACATTTCCTTTGTTATTTCTTGATACTAAAAGAAAAGCCAAAAGTTGGTTAGTAACCGCATTAGTAGAATAGTAATATAGTTGCAACTGATTGTCTGGCTGTGGTTTTGGTGATCAGAGGAGGATCATTGGTCAGTGGTTGCAAATGTAAGGTGAATTTGAAAAAGATCAGGGGCCTGGTTGCTACTTTCAGTAATTGTGAGGTCATAGAGGAGTCCTTGCGTGCCCTGTGGTGGATCTAACTTTTCATTTCGGATCGATCTATTTTTACCGGGATTTGATTTAGATAGTTCCCTTTAAGAAATAGTTAAGACTTTCATGGATCACTTATGTATAGATTTTAACAGAACATCAGCCTTTTGCAAATAGAAAAACTAAAAGCAAACACCAATGCCAAACAAAATATTTGTGCTCCACTCCAGCTCAAATAAACTGGCAAAATTGATGTACATTACTATTTTATTCAAAGGACTTTCAGTTTATTGAACCAATTTCCACATTGAATCCTATAGCAACATTCTACTCTGCCCTATCGTTGGATCTCAAAGAGATAAACAAAAAATCAACAAATTTATAGAAGCTCATCTCCAGTACTAACCAATTCATTTACACTATGCTATAGAAATTGTAGTGATCATAAGCACCCTCATTGTACACGTATGGATATGAGTAAGAGTACTGGTACGGATACACCAGTGGCTGTACATTCTTGATTTCACCTTTGTGGTTGGTTTTCTTTCTTTTCTTTTTTCTCATCCCCTGAGGTTACACTGATCAGATCAGCATAGCCCAATTTCTTCCTTAATAGATTTGTCAGAATGATTGCATCTGTACCATCACCAGTAACAACTAGCTTATCACCGTCCACTGTGACAGACTGAACACCTGTAGGAAAAACAATGCACACTAACATTAGAACAATAACTACAAACCAATTTACTAATCACAATAATAACAACTATCTTTAACAGGAGCCCTTTTTGCAAAAAAGATAATAATAATACCAGCAATCTTTAGATTAGAGTGCTCTTTCTTTCTCTTTTTTTTCCATGAAAATAACAATATGCCTTTGCTTCATGTGAACCAAGAAACACAAATTAAATTTTTTAAGGATTGGCATGGACTCTCCCTGTGTTTTATATTTTTTTTAAAAGAGTAGATTGGCTTAGAACAGAGAAAAAAAGATTATAAGTTTTAGATTTATTTCCAAAACTTGCCATTCCAAGAGAACTTTTGTTATATTCTGGAAGATAGTAAAAATGTTTAATTAAGAAAATTACTTTTTTATTTTTGATAAAAAAGCTATAGATAGCAAGATTACTTCAGACTTTTTTCTGAATAAGAAATATTGGTATTTGCCATAATGCATTTCTAAATTCATCAAAAATAGTTTTGTGGAAGAATTGTTCATAAGAACATCAAAGTCAGATTAAGCTGAAGTATAACAGTACAAGTCCTTAGTTGAGAATTATTGTCCAAGTCAAATCAAATAAGGGTAAACAATCCCTATTTTAATTCACAATTTATATTTTTAAAGAGATGTTATAAATTAAAAAGTAAAACTAATGAAGAAAATTACCATTCATGGTAACAGCAGTTTTGAGTGCTTTTGTGCGCTTCTTTGTATCATCAAGGGACAGCTTCACAACAAACTTTTGCTGCAATAAATTAAATAATAATATATATTAATTACAATTTTACTTCTTAACTTCGACCACAAAAAAAAAAAAAAGCAATTAACAACACAATCACATCTGATCGTTCATCTGCTAGCTGATCACTACCAGAAAATTTACCATTGTATTATTTAAAAAAATAAAAAAAACACAGAATGAGTTCTGAGGTGTAACAAACCTTAGTCATCTTCTTTTGTTCTTTTCTTGATTTTGACAAGTTTTCTTGGATTTCTGGAAGGGGAAGAGCCGAAGAGACTTGGGATGGGTGAGTGTTGGTTTGAGGCAGTGTATCAATTTGATGAGTGAGATGAGAGAATTAATATTGTCTCAAATTTATAGAGACATAAGAAGTCTGGGGACGATCTGAGAAAGCATGCTGGAAGGAGACTCAGTCACACTCAGGCATTTCGAAGTCGTTGCTTCCAGAGACGCGGTTCTCGGACCCCATTTATCTCGAGTGCGTATCCTCTGAGATATCTCAACTTTTGCGTGACCGACGTGTCCGGTGCCTATTCGGGGGTGATGTATGGGGTCTGTATTATGTGTGCTTTGAGATTCGCGCAGAACGTATTTAAACGGTTGGGACTTTTCCATAAAGTCACGCAAAGTTTAAGATATCTCAGAGGATACGAATTCATTTATCTCGAGAGTTCGATTCATCTCGTATGGTATATTCAGTGTGGCCGTGGGTGTTCACTGGATTATATCCTTTTGGGTGGGGCTCATTTGTCAGTTGATTGCTACGGGTTCTGGGGTATCCTACGCATGAGAAAATCAGATTACCTAGTAAAACAGCTCGAGCTTCGAGGTCAAATCTTAATACAAAGTTTACGCGTACTTTGTTTTCTTTTTTATTGCTTTGTTTGGTTTTTTCTTGTAATAATGGAGACGGCGGTTTTAGATTCTCTCGGTGCTTAGAGAAAATATGTGGGTCATGATGACAATTGATCTGTAATTTAAAACAGGAACTACAGATCGAAAAAATTAGCGAGATGACAATCGCCCACTAACACTCCCTCCTCTCCGAATTAATCAAATTTTGAGTTTTGCTCGATCTAATTTGGTACGAATATTAGACCGATCTGATTTGGTACAAATATTTAAAAAGGCCTGCGCATTTTACTTCAGTCCGAATTGGTTTGGATTCAAACTTTTTCACTCAGAGAATCCGGTCTCCCTCCTAATTCCATCATGAGAGTATTGAATATGTATTGCTTATATCAGTACTAATGTATAAATCGATATCAATAGATCAATAAATAATTATATCGATTAGAATAATAACATTACTATAATAAGTCGAATCTCTTCCATCGGTACTTCAGTGACCGATAAAAGAAAGTGGTGTACATCTTCTATCGGTTTGAGACCAAAATCAGTTTAACTGTTAGTAAATACGTAGTAGAAGATCTTGTTTATGTAATAGTGAACTGAATTAAAAGAAAAGTTATTGCTTCATAAATTAAGGAGATAAATGAGGCTTAATCAAAGAGAAATGGTACATGAAGAATTCGTACAAAAATAACTTTAAGCTTAAAAATTCGGGTAAAATAAACAAAAGTTAATTCTTACTAAGATGTTCGGATTAATTAAACTTTTAAGAAGTGTTGCCCAACGACCTCTTAATAAGTATTGGTGATGTGATGTTATAGACCGGGTGCTCGGATATTTATTTGTTACGCCGGTCCAGACAGAGATCACCATTTATCTTATTTTAGATCGATTATAAATAACCCTGTTGATTATTCTGAATTGCAATGCAAATCTGAGGAGACAAAGCATTTTTTTATTATTTTTTTCTGTTGAGTATTTACAAGAGAAGGTTGACTCTTTTTATAGTCTATTTTCTATTGTACCGTTCGTATCCAATATTGGTATCTAATAGTAACTACATTTAATTTTTCTAATTTACACTTCTACTCTTTTTTCTATTTTACATTTCTATCCTTTTAATATTCAATCATTCTCAACATTTCCTTTCAAGCTATAATTATAGATATCAAGTAATCCTAACTTGTTTGTGATTTCTTCAAACGATTTTGGATCTATTCCTTTAGTAAAACATCCGCTAGTTGATTCTCACTTCGAACAAATGGTATTTCTATTTCTTTGGCTTGAACCTTTTCTCAAACAAAATGACAATCAACTTCTCTGTGTTTGGTCCATTCATAAACACGGGATTTGATGCAATGTGACGTGCCGAATTGTTGTCACAAGATATTTTCATGAGTTGATTAAAGTCGATTCCCATGTCTTTGAGCAATTGTTTGAGCCATATCAATTCGCTTGTGGTTGATGCTATGGCTCAATACTCTAGTTCCGCGCTTGATCGTGCCATGATATTTTGCTTCTTGCTTTTCCATGTGACTAGATTTTCGCATATAAATGTGCAATAACTGGTGGTCGATTTTCTATCAAATCTACTGATCCAATCTGAGTCACAATAGCCACATATTGCATTAGAGTTATTATTCTTTATCTATATGCCCTTTCCGGGATTCCTTTGAAATATCTCAAAATTATATTTATGGCCTCTTTTTAGTGAATGCATAAATTTACTAATTTGACTTGTGAAAAATAAAATGTCCAGACGGGTTACCGTGAGAAAAATAAATTTTATTATAAGTCTTTGAAATTGGTTCATATCTTCTAAAGATTCACCATCTTTGGTATTTAGTTTATACTTATTATTTATTGGGGTAGAAGCCAGTTTACAACATAATTTACCGGTTTCTTTTAACCTATGTTACTCGGATAAGGCACTGTACCAGTATTGGATACTTATCAGATATCGATATGCGTCTAATACGGCCACGATACATATCCGATATGCCAGCTGGCGTATCTTTGGGGATACGGCTGTTTTAGCGAGATACGGGTGAGATATAGGCGGGATACAGGCTTCGTGCACCATACAACAAAGCCGTGCACTAGGAACGCTCCATGCTCCATGCACCGTGCATGTACCATATGTTGGGTAATCCTGTGTCAAATCCCGTTTGAAAATCTATCGCAGAACCCAGTTTAGTCTTAAGGTGGGGAAAGAATGTAAAAAAAAAAAATTGGTTTTAGATGAGGATGGAGAAACCAACATCTCTCATGTGTATGCCCCTCCTTTTTACAGTGTGTGCATCTCTCAATTTCACGATGATTTGGGTATTTTTGAGAACTAGAGTTTTTTTTCGAAATTGGATTTTATTTTGGCTGTGACAAAGCCATGAGTCTTATGTCCTTTATCAGTTATGACTTGTGGATCTCTCATGGCCTCTTCTACTCTCTTCTTGTTGAATCATGTTTTTGATTTGATAATAAGAACGAAGAGGATGAATCATGTTCTTGATTTGAGAATAAGAAGGAAAAGGGATTTTATTCATGATCTGAGTTCGTATGGTCTCATAGCTCGGGTTTAATCCCGCGAAGTACTCAAATATGTCATCTTCTTCTTTTTGATTTTTATTACGGCTAAGTCAATGGTATGCGGCCGATACGATTGAAGCTCATCTTTTTTCTTTTGAAGAGCACCAAGGTACTCTACATTTTTTATATCGTCTTGTTTTTCTTGCTGATTTTCTAGTTTGAGTTGGTAGATACGAGAGTAATTATTTTCTTGACTGTACATGGCTTTCACGACTTGCCAGAGTTTGAAAGTTGTGTCAGCGAAAAGAAATAACTTTTAAATGGATGGCTCCATGGAGTTCGTGAACTAAGTTATTATTTTGTTATTTTGAGTTCTTCATTTTCTCATTGCCTTTTTTTCCGTTTTGGTCAACGAAAGCAGATTTGCGACTTCAGACTCTTTGTTGTCTCCCATGATGTATTCTCGCATATCTTTGCCGCTAAGCACTCTTGCTGCAGCTTTTGCCCATGTAAGATAATTTCTGCCATTGAGCAAGTGTTTGTAAATTTGGAGGTAATGTTGGTAGCCTTGTGTTGCCTCTCTTTAGTCATTTGCTCTTTGCTGATTTTTTTTGTTTATGAGTTTTTTTGTTTATGTTGTGGATGCCAGTCCATTAGTACGGAATTTTTTTCAGTCACATAACTTAGTGCTTTGATACCATGCTAATTTTTTTGTATTGAGATGCAAATCAGAGTAGACAGCATTTTTTTGATTATTTTTTCTGTTGTGTATTTACGAGAGAGAAGGTTGAGTCATTTTATAGTCTATTTCCTATTATACCATTGATACCCAATATTGGTATCTAACGGTAACTACATTTAATTTTTCTAATTTACACTTTTACCTTTTTTTTCTCTACTTTACATTTCGACCCTCAAATATTCAATTATTCTCAACAAACACTTAATATGAAAAAATAAACAATGGATAACTCTAGTGTTCTTCGAGCCTAATTATTCCTTATAAAGACATAATCTATTTCTTATTAAGACCTAAACAATGGAATATTAATTCTTTGTTTGACGAATGACGAGTGATCCAAGCCAACGGACCGGGTCAATTCGGTGACAAGACCTAATCATAATCAATTCCTTATTCTAACTACCCAGTTCGGTACCTCAGAAATAAATAAATAAATCAGTCGCACATGTATTTCCTCTGAATCTTCCTGTACTCTAGTAGAGTTACCTTCAAAAGTAATCATTTGAATAGCATTTAATAAAGACCTAATTAGTTTCAATTTAACAAGAAGAAAAATTCTGGTTTGATTTCTGAACGAGAAAATATTTTTTTATTTCTTATTTTTGTGTCAGCCAACAATAGTCAATTACTCACCGTATCAGTGAAAAATATTTATCATTTCATTGTTCATAAATCAAATTGAAATTCCATAGATCTGTGGATCTTCCTCATGATTTAAGCATAACAAATTCCAAAAATCAGATTGTGTAGGATCAAATCAAAATGAAGATCTTTCTGGATATTAAAAAAATAGAATAATTATATGAAACCCCTCATTCATATCTTTCTATTTTTCCTGAACTCTCTCTCTTCCTTAGCTGTCATATATCCCCCACTAATTTTGTTAAAAGTTTCATTTTATTTCCGCATTAAATTAGACTGTCATTTAATGTCAATCCCCGCATTAATTATGTCTTCCTCTAATAACAATTTCCGCATTAATTATTCATTTAAAAACAATCTCCGCATTAATTATATTGTTATTTAATAACAATCCTCGTTAATAAATACTTATCTGTTAATTGATGTTCAAAAAAATATTTATCATTATTTCTGAGAAGTATTTACCCTTGTAACATAGAGTATTTATTCATGTAACATAGAGTATTTATCCATGTAACATAAATTATTTATTATTATGTCTTAGAGTATTTATCATTGATGTTTTATTGAAAGTTGCAAGTATGCATGAGGAGTATTTATCCATGTAACAAAAATTATTTATCCATATAATGTAAAGTATTTACCTATGTAACATAAAGTATTTATCATTATTTCTCAGAGTATTTATCATTGGGTGAGGGAATTGTTTATTTAATGGTCTCTAGTTGTGCAGGAACGATTCAAAAAAAAAAGAAATTTTGTGCAGGGACAATTAATGAATTGATTTATTCTTTCATAAATAGAGATCATTGCATAGGGTTTAATACCTGACAAATTCAAGTTAAATATTTTGATGCTTCAAGTTAAATACCCCCAGATTTTTAAATGCTCATTAATGATTGAGCGGTCCTCTCATGTTTAATGGTCTCCAGTTGTGTGGGGACGATTCAAAAAAAAACAAAATTTATGCGGAGACAATTAATGAATTGATTTATTCTTTTATAAATAGAGATCATTGTAAAAGATTTAATATATGACAAATTCAAGACAAATACTTTGATTCTTCAAGTTAAATACTCGTAGTTTTTTAAACGCTCATTAATGATTGAGCAGTCCCTCCATGTTTTTTTGACAGTATATGTGAGAATAAATACGGGATGGAGACTGCGAGAATTGTTATCAGCATCCAAAAAAATAATGGTTCAACCTCCAACCTTTATTAATAACAAAGTCTAAAATACGGACGGTAGAACAGAGATTTTTCATTGAATAATCTCATATCTGATTACTGAAAAGAAGTTCGAGGCTAATTAATGTTTTTCTTTTACTGCTAAACAAATAGCCAAATTTGAACTCTGACAACAATAGGTGATGAAAAAAAAAATCGTAGTTGCATTAAATGACGTTACATATTCGTCATATGAACGTTTTTCCAGAATAAGCCACAGAAACTTGCAATATGTCATTAATCAAGACAGCTGATCGATATATTGATATCTTTATTTGTATTCCATTAGCCAATAATTTTTGCTTTACAAGTCTCATCGTCATGCCATTGAAAAAAAAAAAATCCCTTAACCATGATTTCCCAAAATTGCATAGACAAAAAAGAAAAAGAAAAAGCAAGGAGTACCAGACTACCAGTACACTGTAAAATATGTGGTGGTCATGAATGCCATCTTAGTATATGTAGGGATATGAATATATGTGGTATGGATAAACGAGTGGGTGCACGATCTGGTTCTCGCTTTGAGGCTTGTTTTCTTTCTTATCGTCTTTCTTTTCTTCTTTCTTCTCCTCTGCTGAGCCTACACTGATCAGATCAGCATACCCCAATTTTTTTCTCAACAGAGATGTCAAGCATACAGAATCTGTTCCATCACCAATTACTACTAGCTTATCGCCATCCAATGTGACAGAAACAATGCCTAAACAAAAGAAAGAATGGAAAAAAAAAATACTGAGTTAGTAATCATAATCAAGCAGAGAAAGTGGACTGATATGAAGAATCAGGGCTTGAATTCTTCCTCTTTTTTCCCTTCAAACTCCAACCATGAGAGCAAAGCACAACACAGAAAGGGTATTAAAAAAGCACAATAAACAATAATTGAAGGAGAATTACCATTCATGGTAACAGCTGTTTTGAGTGCTTTTGTGCGCTTCTTTCCATCATCAAGTGACAGCTTCACTATAAACTTTTGCTGCAATAAATTTAAAAAAACAAAAAAAAAAACTATATTAATTATACTTTCACTTCTTAACAGTTAGCACTATAAATTTCGACCCCCAAAAAATTGAGATCAACAACACAATCACATGTGATCGTTCATCTGCCAGTTGATACCGGTACATTGGCCATTGTATTATTTTAAAAACACACAGAAAGAGTTCCGATGTATAACAAACCTTAGCCATCTCCCTTTGCTTTTTTCTTGGTTTTGATTAAGTTATCTCTGGATATTCTCTGGAAGGGGCACAGACTTGGAATTAATGAGTGAGTGTTGCT
>JARJHM010001542.1:0-21986 GCA_033356055.1 Carex pumila | reverse complement strand
GTGTCCCAAAGGTGGCGGAAGCGGCAGCAGAGTACAGAGGTGCGAGCGACGATATGAGTGGAGAGAAAGGAGATGATTGTGACAAGCAACTCGTCAGGGAGATTAGAGAGGCAATCTATTGGGTCGGAATCTATAGAAGAGTTGGCCATGGCAGCTGCTTGGAAAAACGGCGAAAGGGTTTCAGGGTGAAGCACATGCGGCCAAGAGGTTTAAGAAAATGATGTGACGGATATTTTTGCAAATTCATGTGCATGATCATGACCAGCTTTTTTTAGAAAATAAAATGTGGACTCAAATTAAAAGTATGAACTAGTAACAATATCAAAAGCTAATTACACATAATGTATATTTAGAAAACTATGAGCTTGTCTTTTGCACAAAAAAAAAATAAGTGTCATTATGAAAATAACTTTTGATCTGAAGTAAACTAATCGCCAATTCAAATTTAGTGAAATATCAACTTAAAATATTACTTAGTATATAAAAAATCTTATAAGTATTAAAGTATGATTGTGTCCAATTTGCAAAATATTTTAAAAACAATTCTGATCTACAACATTATTTATTCATATATATAAGTATAACTTAGCTAGAAACGAGGAGGGATCAAGTTACAACATTTTTTGAGTTACAACAAGTTACAACAAGTTTTTTTTTTATTTTTGAAAGTCCAAATCGTCGATCCAAACCATTAGATGTGATCTCTACAATAAAATGTGCTTGGAGACCAAATTTTATATTTTTTTAAATTTTTTTACTATTTATTAAGATGGGTACAAAATTCAATGGTCTGAATTTGACTAGTTTTTGTACCCATCTTAATAAATAGTAAAAAATTTCCAATAAATAGTAAAAAAAATTTTAAATGTTGTAACTTGATCCCTCCTCATATATAAATTTATATTATAAATCAATAATATCTATTTAACATCTTGGATAACATAAATAAAAGCATAAACACCAGCATATTAGACAAAGGTTAAATTCTGATAATATAAAACAACACCTAAGCAGCTAATGCGACTCAAAAAACCAAGCTTCTAAATAGCTAGCTATTGCCACTATAGCGGTTTTGGACCCAGAAAGCTAAGCTACGGGCTAAAACTGCACTAATCAAGCTACGATCGCTATAGCGGTAATAGCGGTCCACTATAGCGTGTAGCGGCAATAGCGATCCGCTATGCTACATGAGTTATGATTTTGTAATTTTTTTTTTTGAAAACATGATTTTGCAATTTTAATGGGCCTTAATGTCTAGATTGATTTTTTTTTTTTTTTTACTTTATTAAGCTATATCAATACAATGGAACATGTGCGGGCTATACCGCTATATCAATTAAATTTTGTATCATGCATTAATATATGATAGTGGTATATTTTGAATATAAAATATATCAATAGTTTTTGAATTAGGGATATTTTGAATGACAATTTGAACTTTGTATTGGTTTAATAATTAATATGAATATTATAACTTCTTAATTAATTTGATATTTTTTTTTTGATGAGACATTTTTACTAGAGTAGGGTTAAAATGCACCATTGTTTTTTGCCCCAACCATGCCCCATCTCTATATCTTCGTTTACAAAGTTCAAATAGTCGATCCGAACTGTTCATCTTGTTCTACATATTAAAATGTGCTTAGAGACCAAATTTTATATTTTTGGAATTTTTTTACTATTTTTTTAGATAGGTACAAAATCACCGTTTTTAGATTGTCCAGATGTAGTGATTTTGTACCTATCTAAAAAAATAGTAAAAAAATTCCAAAAAATATAAAATTTGGTCTCTAAGCACATTTTAATATGTAGAACAAGATATATAAATGGTTCAGATCGACTATTTGAACTTTGTAAATGGAGATATAGAGATGGGGTATGGTTGGGGCAAAAAACAATGATGCATTTTAACCCTACTCTTTTCACTATTAGTAGAAATATAAAATATAATTTTTGAAATAAAAAACGCTATTTATAATAGTTTTCGCTATAGCTCCGCTATTCACTAAAGTTTTTTTTTTTGTCTCCCCGCTATACCGCTATAAACGCTATTTAGAAGCTTGAAAAAAACTGATCTCCTGCACTATTTTTTAACAATAATTAACTGCACTTCGGAACCAAAAGAGACTAGATTTTTTACCTAAAACGCAAGTTTGATTAGTGTATTTCGAGACGCCTAAATTAAACAAAGTTTGGCTGAAACCACATGGATGGTGGGGGTGTGAAAATTTGGGGCATCTTTTCAATGCCAAGCACCAGCGGCTCAGGGTTGCCATCATCCAATGTGGCAAAAAAGATGCCATAACATGGTTCATGATCCCTCCAATGCGTACGTACGAACCGTAGGATTCAGCATAACTTCATTCATTCACTACAGATGACGAACAAACATACTCCATGTAAATACAACCCTTACCCCCATCAAGCAAGTCCAAGTCATCAGCACAAACAGCGAGGTAGTGGTAGTTATCTCCACAGAAAATAATGGTATCGCTTGTGTCAGCAACCTGCTTCACATTGACCTCATACAAGTCAATTTTTTGCCTTGGAGCCTTCCGGGTGGCGTCCCCACCTCGTCTGCACCCTTCTCGAGTGAGATGAGATGAACAACAACCATGAAAACTCCAGATTTCTTCCCTACCAAAAAAAAAAAACTTGGGAAGAGATTTCAACTCTGGATCAAAAAAATACATACCCATCACCTTGTGTTAATTTGTTTAGGTTATAAATGGCCATCGCTCCCTCGTAGTACAGATAAAAACTTCCATTATTAATTGTAACTTGTAAGCTGCATCTGCCAATGTTTCATATGGGACCGGAGGCAGGGCGACCTCTGTCCAGCAAAGATCTCCAACCTTACAGTAGAAGATTCCCCGGGCTCTCTGAAAGAACACCATGATGATGCAGTTTGGATCACTCAGATCCGTAGAAAAAGTTATCTTGGTTAAACAAGAAAAGCTCCGACCCACCAGAATCCGCCAGCCACGGTAGGTGGCGCAGCACCTCTTGCCAATGGTCTCTGGGAGGGGAATCTTGTGCATCTTAGCTTCCCAGAGGTCGTAGAATGATCAGATTCCATCGTCAACTGTGCCTCTACTTACCATGTACGGAATCATCAGCCATGGGAGTTGGGGAGGCAGGTGACGTGGCTTCGGAAGTGATACAGAGCGCGAAATCGAACATAGTTGGTGATGTATTTGATCTTTTTTGAAATCAACTGCACTGCTGCCAGTGGGAGATGGGCCCAGTCGGGAAATGGAGATGACGAATCTTCCATTTTGGAGCTTTGTAAATATTTTTCTTAATAAAAGTAGATGGAGGACGGGAAGGGATGAGAAGACGGTTGTTTTTTTTAGATGAGAAGAGAAGACGGTTGTTGAAGGGTTTTTATTGTAGAGATTTTTAGAAATAAATCTGCTATGATTCTAAGGGATTGCAGGGTCCTATGATTCTAAATTTAACCTTTCATTTTTCAAGTTCCACGAATCTCTATATTTTATTTTCTCATGCACGAATCTCAAAACTAATAAAAGGCCGAAGAGTAGACTGCTGTCTGCGTAGAGTACAGAGCGATCTTGAAAAACCCAAATCTTTTCATTTACAAGGCATGATTTTTTTGAGAAATAATATAGAAAAAACAAATCGTTTCATTTCCACAACGGAACACAACCCACGCCCTCTCCAGAATTTTATATTATTATTCAATTGTTTTTTCACATTTTCTTTAATTATATGCCATGCCATAATTCATTGTTTTCAACCCTTATGCTTATATATATACAAGTATATAACATACAACTGAACAGTGTAAAGATAGTAATTATCACAATAAATATTTAGGGAAAATTTCTCATGTACCCATGGAAATTTTTAAAATAGCCAATTTCCCCATGAAAATCTCATAATATCCAATATCCCCATTAAAATTTAATTTTCTTCTTTCTATCCCCATCTAATTAATTTACCTTTCAAATTAATTGATTTAAAAATCAAATAGACAACTATACCCTTTCATGTATATACTCATTTTTCCCATTTACTTGGGAATTGGGATTAGCATCGCTAGGGCGCTTTGGTATTCCTCTGCTGAGTCTTTTCTTTGATAGTCCGCCATTACTTTATTTTTTAACTATTTAATTTCACTTAGGTGTCGTGCTTTAGTGGAAATTAAAACCGGATGAATAGTTGGGGATTTAATTGGCTGAGAATGTGAAATTATGGGGAGTCACGATAATCCCACTAATACTGGTACCAACGGTACACAGTTCAGTTTCTGTTGTTTGATCCCAATCCAAAAGAATGTTCCGTCAAGACGAACACCAAAATTTGAATGAATGGGTGAACAAGTTGCTTTGTGCCTGCTAGTTAATATGGAGGCAGCGAAACGAGCTAATTTTTAAAGGAACGGTACCGGCTGAAATATTGGGACGGAGGGTGGTACAGGAAGCGGGGGTGTGGTTTAATTTTTGTTAAGCAACAAATGTTAAAAGTGTATAGTTTCTGATTTTGTGATGCATGTAATTTGACGGCTTCTGTCAAATAATTAAAAAAAAAAAAAAAGAGAGAGAATGTGAACTCATGGAAATTAAATCGATGATTAACACAATTCAGGAATTGAAATATATATATAGGCAAATTAATGGGGATACAATCCATAAACTGGAATAATCTTTCTCAAATCAACTATAATGAAATGCATCTGATCGAATTGCATGTGGCAGTGCTCAGGATCTGTTGGCAAAGGTGTGCCCCATAGGAATTTGTTATTCAAGTAAGCATGGTGCCATGACATGGAACAACTGGTTGGGTACGTATCTCCTCCCAGATGATAGCTGGTTGTTCGACAAATCAAGCACTGCCACTAGCATTGATTAGTGTCGTTGGCACCCAGCTCTTGTTGCTGTTATGCCAAGGTGAACGGTGGAGAAAAAAAGAAGAACAAGGAGGATGGGAGAAATAAGCATTGGAAGGAAGATGAGGACTCTCCAAAAATTCTGTTCGAAATTAATTGATATCTCCATTTCAATAAAAGGGTATATTTGTCTATTTTAATTTTAAAATTATTAAATATAAGATAAAATAGATAAATGGGGATAGAAAAAAAAAAGAAAATTGAGTTTTAATGGGGATATTAGATATTATGGTGTTTTCATGAGAAAATTAGCTATTTGAAAAGTTTCAGTGGGTATATGGGAAATTTTCCCAAATATTTAATAAGTACAAATAAGTAATAAGCAATAAAAGCAAACAGTCCAAAATTAGAAATTTTAACTCAAATTTTAAGACTGAAAAGACATATTTTTTAGCTCAAAAAAAAGTGGATATCAGTGATGTAACATATTACTTGATATTTCTATTATGATATCTGTCATATTATTGTCATTTAGCATTTCACTTTCAAACCGTGTTCATTTAGCAATTGCATTCTAATTTTAATTTATGAGAAGTTTCAAATATTTTAAATTATTTCTTACTTTTGAAATTTGTGATTTTTTTTTTTTTTTTTTTTTTTTTTGCATTCCACAAATTGGATCCGCAGAAATCCATGAAATTATATTATTGGTGTGGCAATATGAAAAATAGATGCAATTATACTATTGATCTTTCAACTAATCAATCTTTCATTCTTTGTCGTCCAGATTTGAAATTTTATTTTCCTATAGATATATATACTCTCCACCAGATAACAAAATAAAACACGAAGAAATATATATATATATATAAACATCATCCCACTTAAGTTATAAGACCATAAATGCAATTATTAAATTAAATATCTTTCCAGTATAATTTAATTGCATCACACTCAACAAATTATTTTTAAAAATGACGAATTATACTTGCAATATTTGCTGGTCGGAAAATTGTCATTTTTATGATCATGTATATCTTCGTATTTTTCATTTCTGATTAAAAAATCTTAATTATTATGCTTATAGTTTATTATTTTTTTTCAAATGTTAATTATTTTTGTCTACATTTGTAATTATTCGTATATTTTTGTTTATATGTACTTTTAGTAATATTATTCGATCAATAACACATTTTATTTTCACCTCTATTAACTTCGATCAAATGCTTGACTACCGAATATATGAAAATAAAATTTACTTAATTGTAGTTTTAGAGAGAACGTTAAATACTAAATTTTTTTTTGTTCTGTCACAGAGCTTCTATATTTTTTTTTTTTTTTTTTGTATGACAAAATATATGTCAAGATAAGACTATAAAAAAGCAACAAATTTCCTTGTAAAGCTTATAAATGGTTTGATATATTTTTATTGATATATTAAAATTTGATTCTGATTCGACCTTGGGAATAAACTTACTCACCGGCCACTGCGAGTGCGCATCAGTAATAATTATGATATTTTGTAAACATTGTTAAAATGGGAATTTAATCATTAGCGAACTGGGCCTGGAGCCTTTATTGGGCCTACATCGGCCTATATAGTAAAATGGCTTTTAAATACTAGGTGTGTTATTGGGTGATATTACGAAAAGTAAATCTCAAGTGGGCCTTGGGCTTCATTTTATGGAAAGATAACGAGGCCTCTTGTGGTTAATGCTTCATTAGTACCCCTTCACATCCGATGAAATAATTTTCTTTGTTGATGACTGATGAGTAGGGGTGTTCATTGGATCCGGATCGGTTTTGAACAGAACCGAACTGAACTATTTCCGATTAAATGGTTCTTTTTTTTTGATTTAATGGATCGGTTCGGTTAGTTTTTCAAAACTGATTAATAAGGAGGACTTGTTTTGTGAAGTTGGAACTGTACTCTATGACCTCTACAAATATAATATTGTTTTGAATAAAGAGGATTTGTTTTGTGATTTATGTCAGAATGAAATTGACAGGAAATAAATCTGCTGTGATCCCAAAGAATAACAGGGTCCTGCTATTCTAGATCTCACCATTTATTTTTTTGAAATGTACGAATCTCAAGAGCAGTTATTCCTACGATCCTCTGGAATCGCAGCTCCATCCTACTATACTGGAACTGAATTCAATGAAAATCACATGAAATGGTGGAAACAGAGGATAATGACAAAAAACTGACCAAAGAATCAAAGCAAGTACTGACATCTGATCTGTTGCAAAAGCACAATTCACCATAAAATTAAAATCAAAGAAAATATTCTGCAGGTGATGAGCAAAATGGGAATATGTCAGGATAAAAACTCTATACGGAAGGTACACAGGTACAAAAGCTTAATTTAAAAATGTCTGTAACTTCTCTATTTCATTCAAAACATCTATGCAACTTGTGTGAGTTTTTTTAGAAGATCATTTTGTGTTAAAAACTTAAAATTATTAAGATGCAAGTCACGTGACTCGAAATAAAAAAAAAGAGAAAAAATGGGTATATTACTCTTATAAAAGTCCAAAAAAACAGAAAAAAAAAATAAATAATGCAATTAGCCTGTTGCATCGAAATACCACCGCCATGCATTAATATTCCTATATTATTTTTAATTAATTTTTATAAATTAAAAAATCTAATAAAGAAGGGTGCATAGTAGAGGCGGATTGAAGAAGAGCTCATGGGAGTCAATTGATCTCCATTTTTTTTATATTTATGTATGATTTTATATATGATTTAGAGTGAATTGTCATGCATAGTACGATAATATTTACCTCATTCTTCATAAAAAGATTTTTGTATGATTAACTCTCATAATTTGAAAGTCTAACTCTGTCGTTACATAGTAAACTCTTCAGTTCATATGATGTCTGTTTATCCAGTAGGCTTCTTGTTGCACTGTGATTATTTTTTTATTAAAAAAAAACATTAGATAAGGTAAGTATTTCATATGATCTCTGTTTATCCAGTAGACTTCTTGTTTTGTTTACATAATAGACTTCTGTTTCTTGTTGGAAAAAGAAAGAAAGCAAGATGCTCATATTGCTCTAGAACAATCAGATTTACACTAATTTTGTCTCAGATACACTATGCAGCATTAGTACTATTTTAATCCAACAGAAAACTCTAAACCATTAGTACCACTGGTACACACTTTGTACCAGCACATAGCTGAGCAAACAAATTTGATTTACATCTATGAAGAAACAGAAATTGTAAATTTAAGTACATTATGCAACCAGTTTTGTAAATTGTAACTTCCATTATTGTATCAATTGACCATTAAAAGATGGTACCAGTGGTACCATCAACTCCCATAATCCTCCCTCATCAAGTTTACATGCCCACTAAGAGACCAATGAACAAATTAGAATCACCATATTCCTATTAGATTTGAGGTTTGTATCAGAAAAGCATATGTTACTCATCTTTTCATAAACTCCAACGGTACATACTATATATATAGTAGAATTAATTAGTTAAAACAGTAAATAAAATGAAAAATTACATATAAAAATTAATCAATATGTATTTGATATGTATAGTTCAAAAGTCTAACTCCTATATTATACTATTCGAAATTGTATAAATGTTATTTTAGTTACATGATTCGGAATATGAATATATAATTGGAAGAGTGCAACTTTTGTTATTTATACAAAATGTTACTTTAGTGTAATAACACTAATTTTAGTTTGCATAATTAAGGATAACACTAATGGACCTTTCAAATTTCAAGTCGAGGATGAAATGGGTGTGACAGGTCCATTAGTGTTATTTGCCCAAATAACAGTACTAAGTTCAAGTCTAGGATGTGACAGGTCCATTAGTGTTAATGTGTTATGGCTCGTCAACTGTGAGTCCGTGACAGGTCTACTAATGGAACTTTTTTTTCCCCAATTAAGGATGAAGACCTTTCAAATTTTAAGTCGCTCGTCAACTGTGACAGGTCCATTACGCAATTAATTGCTGGTCAGTTTATTTCTTTTTTCTAACAATATCATACCTTGACCTATACAATTGTGTCGTGACATGACTTTTTTAGATTCCTCATGACTCTTATTCTGCTCTAATTCATTAGAAGAAAAACAATTATACTCTTGTTAATATTTTATACTTAATTCTGATCAAAATTCCAAATCCACCTGTGTGAAGAGTAAATTTACAAACAAAATTATTAAGATTTGGAGAATCAAGAGAATCAGGCAAGATATATGGTGTGCACATGTTAGCTGGAATGTTCTGATTCTTTCCTTCTTTTGAATTATTTCAATTAGTTTTCCTTCTTTGATAATTTGTTTGTATATAAGATGTACCAGAGCATTGTAAATGTTGAGATGAATAAATATAATTATAATTCCCAATTTTACAAAAATTAACCTAATAAGAAAAAAAAAAAGGGTTGGAATTGACCGTTTAAGAAGAGTCGATTGTATCACTTTTTAAGGTTGCCAATTTTTTTACTATTTATTAAGTCACTTTGAAAATCTGAAAATCCGGGTGAACAATAAAAACAGTAAAAATTTCTGGACCACCGGATCAGCGACTTTCAAAGTAGCTTAATAAATAGTAAAAAAAATTTTAAAAATGTAAAATTTGGTCTTCAAGCACATCTTAATATGTAGATCACATCTAACGGTTCGGATTAACTATTCGAACTTTGAAAACGGAGAAAAAGAATAGGGTGCATTTGGGTGCACAAAAATTTGGGTGCATTTGAACCCTCCTCTCTCTCTCTCTATATATATATATATGAGGAGGGATCCAATTACACTCTTTTTTGGTGACACCGAATTATACTTTCTATTTTCAAAGTTTTTAAATTCCAAACAGTCGATCCAAACCGTTCAACATAATGGATATGTTAAAATGTACTTGCAGATCAAATTTTATATTTTTTGGAATTTTTTTACTATTTATTAAGTATTTAACAAAATCGCTATATTCAGACCGTTGAATTTTTGTACTCATCTTAATAAATAGTAAAAAAATTCAAAAAAGATATAAAATTTGATCTGCAAGCACATTTTAACATATCCATCAAGTTGAACAGTTTGGATCGACTATTTGGACTTTGTAAACATAAGATGTAATCCGGTATCACCAAAAAAGAGTGTAATTGGATCCTTTCTCTCTCTCTCTCTCTCTCTATATATATATATATATATATATGTATATTTTTCTTAATAGTTATGTTAGAAAGAGCGTTACATTATAGAGTGAGTCTATGGTACTATGCATATTACGATTTAGTCTGTAACACGGCTCAATATTTGACTTTTCAAAATCTAACGGTCAATCCGAACCGTTCACCTTGTTTTCCATATTAATATGTGTTTGGAGACCAAATTTTACATTTTTTGAAACTTTTTTACTATTTTTTTAGATATTTAGAAAATCACTTGATCTGAAAATTCTGAACCATCCAAAAACAGTGATTTTCAATAAATCTAAAAAAATATTAAAAAAAATTTCAAAAAAATGTAAAATTTGGTCTCCAAACACATATTAATATGGAAAACAAGGTGGACGGTTCGGATCGACTGTTAGATTTTGAAAAGTCAAATATTGAGCCGTATTACAGACTAAATCGTAATATGCATAGTACCATAGACTCACTCTAAATTATATGTTTTTTTTAGGCATGTAGTTTTCACCTCATTTTTTGATCGGATGACTTTTCTATTATTTTTAATCCTCACCATTTAAAATGTATTTGATATCTAAAATGTAATATCTCTTAAAATATTATATTATATTTGTATTTCTCAGTCAAATTATTATATAGTTTTGTATTAATATTGTTCTCCTTTGTTTAAAAAAATATATATATATATATTGATTTGTATCTCTAATATTATGAATGTAAAATAATTATTTACAAAACATATTTTATTTTAAAATTAGCGCTTCTTTCAATAATTTGTTTTCGAAGAAAAACCTCTAAAATAGTCCTAATTAATCTTATATAGGAATTGAGAGGGAAGAGGAGAGGTTGAGGGAAGAGGAATTGAGAGGGAAGAGGAGAGATTGGCTGCTTCTTTCAATAATTTGTACCTAATTAATCTTAAAGTCAAGTTGAGTGAGCGCCGGGTCAGACTCAGAACAGTGCAGGGAAGAGGAGAGGTTGGCTGCTTCAATATCCTTTCCTATTCACTCTTTAGAAGGTAAGGAATGCTTCAATATCCAATCACCGGCCACATCACTCAACTTGACTTTAATTTGGTATATCTGAAGAATGAAGATGAGGATGACCTCGGTATAGAATAATTGAAGAGCGAGAGAGAAAATAATAATTAATTGAATTATTTTATTATTGTCAACATATATATACCATTTGCTTAAATATTTCAACGCACACAATAAATAGTAAATACATTTTAAAACAATTATATGGGTAATTCTTGAATATTTTCTTAGGCTTTCAAAAAACTAATACCAGTCGTTTTATGTCTACAGTTGATAAAAAAATTAAACTAAAATTTTAAGATACTGTACAATGTTTTTTTGCAATTCTAATTCCGTCGGATGTCCGGGGATGCTCCCCTGGACAAAATCTGGATCCGTCTTGTCCTCCGTTTCCGAATTGGAGTCATACGAGCAAATCCAACTTTGTTAGCCAAAATTATGATGTTTAAAGTTTAAAAAAAAAAAGCTTCTGTGGAAAAACACTGATGACGCATCGAATGAATGAGTCAACTGACCCTCATTTTTATTTTGGATAGTTAAATAAATGATGTCTAGCACTCTAAATTAGATATCTAAATTACATACTATATATAAAATAAATAATATAGATAAATAAAAGTTAAGGTCATAAAATTTACTTTTATTAGTAAAATAAATTCCAGCACTCACTATTAATATAGCGCTCCGAAAAGTACAACTAATAATATAGATATTTATTAAATAAATCAAATAGATATTTGTGAATGAAGATTGGGAACGAGTGAATGATATAAAACAATTTAAAATTTTCAAAATCGGGTGGAAGGCAAGGTAGAATGACCACAAAATTTGTCAAACACAGCGAATGAATGTGGGTGAATTGGATTTAATTGAGATGTGCCAACAAAATCGAAACCTATGAAAATTCTAATTAATACTTTTCCTTCCAATGAATTATTAAACAAGAATGCAGAAAAGCAGACTAATTAAATAAGAATGCAACTCTTCATTTCCTCTCCCCGGTATGAAAACAAGAACAAATTAAGTTACAGCAACAAAGAGAAAAATGAAAAATGAAAAGAAACACTAACTAAAAAGGACAAAAAGAGGTGATAAGACTAGGAGGCAGGACTAGGGGTGAAAACGGAGTTGGATTCGCTCTGTATCCGGAAAAAGGAAATGAAGAATTGCATTCTGTTTAATTAGCCTGCTTTTCTGGATAATTGTATGCATAGTGGTTTTCTTTACACTGAATAATTAATCTCATTCAATAATTGTATTCATGAAGTGGTTCTAAAGTATTATTCATTATTAAGCAATTTTGAAAATCGCTGATCCGATGGTCTATAAATTTTTACAACTTTTTACAGTTTTTAGCAAAATAGTAGTTTTCAAAATTGCTTGATAAATAGTAAATAAATTTCAAAAAATGTAAAATTTGATCTCCAAGCACATTTCAATATGGAGATCACATCTAACGGTTCGGATTGGTCGTTTGGACTTTCAAAATGAAAATACGGCGTGAAGTAGAAACGCGCTTTACTTCGCAACTCACCGTAGCTCATCTCTCTCTCTATATATATATATTTCCACAGTTAATTCTAATCTCTAAGCTACAAGCACACACTTAATATTTTATGAAGAAATATAAATTATATAATAAAAAAATTCACGTAAATAGATAAAATCAAAATTTTCAATTGATGAAAATCAAATTAGAATTTCAAAAGATTAAAAACCTTAGATTAAAAAAGGAATTGAATTTACAATAACAATATGATTGGAAAAAAGGAAATAAAATGACTCAATCACACGAAAAGCGACGCGACCGCTTCAAAAAGAAAATAGGTTTAATAAAGTGCACTATATATATTGAATCAACAATTATCCTGAAACAATTTAATTACTGGCCTAATAACGTTTCTTTCATATGCTAGCTAATTTGGAACCAATACAATCCATTTGTTTCAACAGCTAGCCAAAAGTTGTAATATATATAAGATATGAGTACCTAAATTCAAATTGATAACCTCCAAAATAACTGTTCGGAATATATATGCCGCCTATTTGATATGCAAATTACAAATTTAAATAGCTTATAGAAGTCCTGGTGCATGTAGTCCATTGTCCATACGAAGAAGAGAGAGCAATTTTCTTTTATTTAATTTTTTCAAATTAGTAACAGTGGCGGATGTAGGCTTATAGCTAGAAATGCTGGTGTAGGCGTGTAGCTAGGCTTTGCATCATTGCATGTTCTTTAATTTTGTACCATGTTAACAGAGTTACAAGACATTTCTACAACAGATATATGCATGATGCATGATGCATGCTAGCTGTCTTTATCAATTTAACTCATCTCTTCATGCTAGCTGTCTTCATGCAAAATGGCAAAAAGCTCCATTCTCCAGGACAACAATTAATATTTGTATGTTTTTTGACACATTCATAATTGGTGTAACTCTCAAATTGTTCTCAAGGAACAAACTAAAGAAAAAATATATATTCGCACAATCTTTTTTATGCATTTTAGCACTTGGGTACGTACGTAGTTGGTACTGCTAATTCATAATCTTTCTTATTTATGAGATTTTTGTTCAAGTACATGCAGGCAAACTCATCGTGCAATGAAAGCTCCCTTGTTACCTTTTGCCATTCTCCAATATCCTATGGTTTTAGTTCGATTTTTTAAAATTTAACAGTCGATCCCAACCGTTCATCTTGTTTTTCATATTAATGTGTTTGGAGACCAAATTTTACATTTTTTGAAATTTTTTTACTATTTTTTTAGATATTTACAAAATCACTTGATCTGAAAATTCTGGACCATCCAAAAACAGTGATTTTTAATAAATCTAAAAAAATAGTAAAAAAATTTCAAAAAATGTAAAATTTGGTCTCCAAACACATAATATATGGAAAACAAGATGAACGGTTCAGATCGACCGTTAGGATTTAAAAAATCGAATATAGAACCGTGGCATGGTAACAAATCGAAATATGCATAGTACCATAGACTCACTCATTTGTACTGGCACGAGCTGCAGGTGCGGCATTACTTGTAGAGGCTTGTGTTAATTAACGGATATAACTTACAAATTACTCCGTTAATCTTCGTGGGGAAGCAGATCTTACAAGCGTAGCAGTATCACTGGTCAGATATTGGATTTGGGTTTCCTATAACGGACGCACTATTTAATAAATCCAACAGCTTAACAACTAGATGATTGGCTCGGAGGAAGGGGAGTTGCGTTCTACCAGTTAATGGGAGGAAGAAGATAGAACCAAAATTTATAACAAATTAATGGGAGGAAGATCCGAGCTTAATTAACAAGCTATATATAATATTGCTATACAACCTTGTTAATGCATATAAATTAAAAAAGAGAAGCAATTTGAGCTAATTATTTGACCAACATAGAGTTTATAAACAGTTTTTTAATAAGAAACTTTCGTGCATAGTTTCTAAATAAGAAACTCTTTTACATTTCTAAAACTGGATTAGAAACTCTAATAGTTTCAGAGATGTAGATACTCTCAGAGAATATGAATTACGAATTCGGAGTGTCCATGGCCAGCCCGAAATCCCCTACAACTGCCTCGCATTGTGCATCGATCCAGGACTATATAGTATATATTAAGCGCGAGCGTTTACATTACATCCCGGTGAATTATCTTGGGATGGGATCACATTGCAATCAAGCGCTATCCTCTATTCCTCTTTCGTGCATTCCTATCAAGCGGCGGCTTAATTTAATTGCTGTTCAGATTGCAGTTTGATTTTAAATTAACACAATATCATATCAAATGAACCTTTAAAAATTTTAAATTAATTTCATATGATTGAAGTTCAGATCAGAATATCAGATGGTTCATATTTTATACTCAAATTAATTTGATGTTATTATGGATAATATATATATATAATCAATATTTAAGTTTTCAAAATCCAAACGGTCGATCCGAATCGTTCATTGTTTAATCCATATTTAAATGTGCTTGGAGACCAAATTTTACATTTTTTGAAATTTTTTTACTATTTATTAAGCATTTTTGAAACCGCTGTTTTCCAGTGGTGCAGAATTTTAATAAAAACAACGATTTTGAAACTATCTTAATAAATAGCAAAAAAATTCCAAAAAATTTAAAATTTGGTCTCCAAGCACATTTCAATATGGATTAAACAATGAACGGTTCGGATCGACCGTTTGGATTTTGAAAACTTAAATATTGAGCCGTAGCACGGGAGGTCACTATGCTATCCATAGCACCCCAGCCTAACTCTATATATATATATATATATATATGGATCAGTCAATATGACCATGTGAGCCTCATAATCAATTTATTTTTTTAATTATTTAATCATTAAATAGGGATAAACAAATATAATATTTATAGTTGATAATCAAATAAATATTAGAACTAATATATTAAAACATTTATATTTAAAAATAATTCTAATATAAGTTAAAACAATTACTTCACAAACAGAACAGTGTGTTTTATTTTTGTTCCATAACTTATACTCCATTTAAATAAATAAAAAATTGCCCCTCTCAAGTATAGAAGGTAAAAAAATTTAATTTTTTGCATCAGTGTTTATATGTTATTCATAAACATTCGCTATGACATGAATTACGTCTTTACCGAAAATTATAATTTAATAAATAAATTAAAATTCGATTTCCTTCAAAATCTAAAATCCAAAATCCAAATGTTTGAATGTCATTTGTCTTGAAGCTAATTAACAAAAAATGTATTTCATAATTAGTCCGAGTATGGTTTAAATTAACGAATTTCAATTAGTTTAATCAATTGGTCGAATTACCATAACTTACTTTAAATTAACGAATTTCACGTTTGTAAGTATTTGAATTTTTATTATTAGAAAATGAAAAAATATATATGAGACTTCACAAATTACAAATTACAAATTACAAAATACAAAATGAGAGTGAAGTCCAATCCTCAGTCCTCAGATAGCCGAAGGATACGGACTCGACGGTGCTTTGCTTTACATTCCGATCGCAAGCTGCTCGAATCTAACGGATCATATTAGTTGACACTTAATTTTCTTTTAGTTTAAATATCAACTGCTTCTTCTTTATAGACGGATGTGTAGCGAGTATTTGCTCAAAGAACATTGAATTCAAATCCAAAATGCTACTACGCTGTACGGAAGAAAACGAAAAAGAAAACCATTATTTCCTCGGGAATTAACACATGATGGGCCCCACCAGCAACCATGGTATTTGGAAGTCAACTTGGAAGACATGCTTTAATTTGACCTTAACATATAATTAAATTTTTTTTTTTTTTGTTTCAAATGGCCCGTAGGTCCTTTCCATTCCAACAAACTTTCTCTTACATGTAATTGTGCCAAAAATAAATTGTAAAGAAATCACAAGTAAACACCCCCTCTAGATTCTTCCGGTCCTTCTTACCTATACAGATCTATCAAACATAGGTAACGTAAACCCCCTGTAGTCCCATCCCTGAGCACGCCCCACTTTTGCTAAATAGTCAGCCATTTCATTCTGGCTTCGTGGTATGTGAGAGCACACAAAGTTCTTGGACTCTTGAAATTGCTTCCAAACGGGTAGAATGTCCAGAAAGGCCCGCTAGTCTGCATTCGTAGGGGGGAGGCCTGACCAACATTCTTCACCAGTTCCATGCTATCAGAGAGGAAAGAACGGTCCTGAATCTGAAATTCCTTTACCAACTCAAGAGCAGCTCTTAACGCCATCGCTTCTGCATGTATAGCACAGGTGGCTCTGACCCTCCTGGAGACATACGCCTTGAGCTCCTCCTTTTGAACTAGGTAGATCCCAATTCCCCCATCCCAGCCATTTGACCAAGAGCCATCCACAAAACACGTGAATTGATACCTTCCTGCTAGAGCCTCAGCCGGGTCAGGGGAGGAAATTGGAATCGACCTACCAGCTCCCAGCTGTGACTCCCAGGTGATTGCCTGAAGGTACTTATGAAAGGAACCAAGGTCTACCCCTTTTCCGGCATACATAACCTCATTTCTACATCTCCATATTGCCCATAGAGAGTTTGCATAAGAGGTCCACTGATCATCATCCAGAGCCGAGTCAAGAAACTGAAGTGCCTGTGGAAAAATCTGGGGGAGGGTACTTGACTTAAGAGCAAGAGGCCCCGTGTAGTGACACATTCTTGAAAATTGGCACAAGTGCACTAAGTGAGACACATCTTCTCCTCCTACACCACACACCTGGCACTGATCATTTACCGATGGAAATCTTCGTTTTAGGATAGAGCCCAATGGTATACCATTATGAACCAATTTCCAAATGAAAACTCTGACTCGGGGTTGGATTGAGCCTCTCTCCCACACAAGGTCCCACATTTTCCTTTCCTGGGGATCCAGTCGTACAGCAGCCCCTGTTAACAGCCCATACGCCTTCTTTATCGAGAAATCACCATTTGATGAATGCTTGAAGACCAGTACATCCCTTCCTGCACCCGTGACTGGTGGTTGGATGTTTTGCACTATCTCCAAAGACTTAACATACCCAAATAGGTCAGAAAGTCGATTTACATCCCATAAATTCCCTTCCTCAGTTAAGAGATCCCATACCTTCAACTCACGATCAGAAGAGACTTGGGGGAGAAAATTTAGAGCTCCTTCAAACCAAGGTTGTGTGAAGGCACTACAGTTTCCCCCATCCCCCAATCTCCAGGTTAGCCATGGAGCCAGAGAATCTCGGAGTCTCATGAGAGCTCGCCAGAAAGGAGAGCATTTATAATCCCTTTTCGTTAGCCAGAGGTCAGATCTCGGCATGTATTTGGCTTGGACAATATGGGCCCATAAAGCTTGAGAGCCTGAAGCTAGACGAAACAGGAATTTCATCAAAAGGGTCTCATTTACCACATTAAGATCCCTAATGCCAAGTCCTCCCATGCCCTTTGGTTTTGTGATTTTCGGCCATCCAATGTAAGCCATGTATTTGGTATTCTCTGGTTTGCCCCAAAAGAACCTCCTAATGAGAGCCGTGATCTCATTAATGACAGATTTAGGGATGCTGCAAGTGGCCATGTAGTAGATGGGAAAGGCTAGGAGGACAGATTTGATTAACACTATCCTTCCAGCTTGTGAGAGCATGTGACTCTTCCAGAGCTGTAGCTTTGAGTAAAATTTCGCTAGAAGAAAATCAAAGGCCTTTCTATCTGTAGAGACCGGGGCACCTAGGTAAAAGGTACTTTGGGAGTTCGCCGGGACTTGGAGAAGGGCAGAGATGTCCTCCTGCTCTTGGGCAGTAGTGGGTCGACTGAACCAAAGAGTGCTTTTTTGTGGCCCAACCTGTTGGCCTGATACTGAAGAGAAATCTTGGAGAGCTTTTACAATGGTCTGGGCTTCCACTATTTTCGCTGCACCAAAAATCAACAGATCATCAGCGTATAAGCAGTTAGTTAAGGGGATAGCAAAGGGGGCAAGCTTAACTCCCTTAATAGCTCTAACTTGCACCAGGTAGTCCAGGTGTCGAGACAAGATGTCCATTCCAAGAATGAACATGTAAGGGGAGAGAGAACACCCTTGTCTCAAGCCACACTCCGGTTTAAAGAAACCGTTCCCTCAAACAAAACTCCTTGTTACGGTAATTTGAGAGAGCAAAGGAATGCAAAACTTCCCTAAAGAGAATTACATTTTTCGAAATCTCCCGACCTAGTAAGAAAGCACTTTGGGCTCGGGCTATACATCCACCTATGTATGGCTTAAGCCTGAGTGTTAGGAACTTGGAGATTATCTTGTAGATGACATTGCAGACCGATATCGGTCTGAAGTCTCCCACTTTGGATGCCTGCTCAGCTTTTGGAATCAACACCAAACTAGATCTCGCTATGGATGATGACAAGTAGCCCCTCTGAAAGAAAACTAATACCTGGCCCAGGACCGCGGGTTTGAATACCTCCCACTGCTCTTGAATTAGGCCTGCTGTGATACCATCTGGGCCAACTGCTTTGTTCGGCCCAAGGGTCAAGAGGACTTTATGGACCTCGTTCTCGGTGGGCTGTGCATCCAGATGAGTATGAGCATAGGAAGGAATTCCCTGCAGGCCCTGCAGCACCTGGGCTAGATATACTTGCGAGATAGGTTCAGTACGCACCTTTGAGTAGATACCCCTGTAGTGGTTGACAAAGAGACTGCGGATCCCTTTAAGCTCCGACACCCAAACTCCATTGTCATATAGAATCGCACGAATAGTATTCCTCCGCTTTCTGGTAACGGCAGTAGCGTGAAAAAATCGTGTGTTGTTGTCACCGAACAGGGCCTAGTCAATGCGAGATCTTTGATGCCAATATCTTTCTCTCCACAACAGAATGCTTTGATGTTCCTTGTTCAGCTCCTTCTCAGCCAACAATGAGGTGGAATCAGTCGGCTCAAAGTTTAGCACTGTCATCTTTGCTCCCACTTGCTTTAACATTACATCCGGGGTCTGGTGATCATCCAACCAGCTTTTAACTTCGCTTTTGAGGCAGGCTCGGGTTTGGTCCCAATCATTGTTGCCCAAGGTGACTGCTTTCTTACACACTTCATTAAAATCTGGTTTTAGGGACCACCAATTCTCCACACGAAAGCGGGGTTTGCCCCTGACAGAAGGTGAATCCGTGCGCACAAGGATAGGAAGGTGATCACTTCTGAATCGGGGTAGGTGGAAAACTGCACAATTTGGGTACTGAAGCGCCCAGGAGATGGACCCAAGTCCTCTATCTAGGCTTCGGTTGATATTAATAGGTCCAAGTTGCATGTTGGACCAAGTATAGGCTGGCCCATGATGGTCCAAGTCAACCAGCCCATTACCCGAGATCCAATTCCTGAAAATCCCCTTAACATATAATTAATTACAACATAGGCCCTTGATGCATGCTCCGTTGTTCACTAGTTCTCATATAATATATATGCTCTCGACTCTCTCCCCCAAATACAATTCTTCAAATTATATAAATATATAGCATACTTAAAAGTCACGAATAGCGTGGGTTAAAATAAGAAAAATACGCACACAAGTAGTTCTTGTAATGCCTTTTCATCTAAAGTCACGAATACCGAGTACAGTTGTGAGTTGTGAATGTAACCTTTCGCCTTTCCAGCCAAACTCCAAAACTTGTCTTCACATATTAGCCATACTTCTTTAAACTTCCAGCCAAACTTCTTTCGTCTTTCCTCCTCTCTTTTTGAAACCCTTGTGGCTGTCAAGTCTCTCTCTCTCTCTCATGGAAAGCATGACAAAGCTCGCACTTGGAGCAACAATCATATTGGTGTTGGATTTATTTCTATGCAGAACCGTATTGCGTATATAAACCCTAGATATGCCACGATCCTCTAGTGAACCATAATCTGAAATTTGAAGTTACCTTGATCGGTAGCTATGGTCTTCCAGGGATGCACAATTACCGTTGATCACCGGAAGCCTTTAGATTTCCTAGCAATCCCTCTCAAGTCCGATGGAGAGAGCGAGAGAGGCGGCAACAACAACACTCCGTTCTTCACAAGAAGAGATACCCGAATCACAAGTTCTTTACCGAAAATCCCCTTCTCAATCACAAGATATCAATCTCTAATTTTGTTTTCTGTAGAGAGAGAAACTAGAGAGAGAGACAGATCTGTCTGTATTATCAAAAAGATGCCGATTCAATTTGATTAGGAGCCATATATATCAGGATATGGGCCCATTTATGAATAGGTGCCTTTTGTTTTATTAACCAGATGAATAGATACCGAATTCCATCTGATTAATAAACTTTTTCATTTAATCAATTGAATAGGTCTCTTTAATTAATTAATCTTATTTTCTTTATTGGATTCTTAGCGGGTTTGAATTCAGAACTTGCCTTATTGGGTTTTTCCTTATTTACGGAACATTGTCATATTTGATTGTGTTCCCCAGGGACCAATAGCATAGTTGTATTATTACCAAACTTTATATAATTTAGACCATCACTAAATCATAAAGTTATTAATACGCATTCTACGCATTAAAGGCCCCACTTCTCATGACACATATTAAACCCGATAAATAATACTTAATTTGATCACTTCATAACGGGTCTAAATTTTGACAGTCTATTATTCAATATATATTTATATTACATATAAGCCCACATATATCGTAATGAATTGAAATTAATTCCAACAATCTCCCACTTGGGCTATATGTATATCCGAATAATATATATTGATAAAACCGAATTGAGTACTCGAACTGTGTTATCATAGCTTTTTGTGTCATCAACCAATTCCATCCATCAATCATATTCACAAGAACTTAAGTAGTATTCGTCTCATGAATCGAAACTAAACCAACATAAATCACAGTGTAAACATAATTGACTGACATGAATCATGAATGGGATGTGTAGTTTGAAAATTACATGCAATGTGATCCACATGCCTATCTCCAATTTGGTCACTTTATCTTAATCTGATTTTGAGGTCAATCATAAATTCAGAGTGCATAATAAATTGAATAACTGAAGTCTGAATAACTGCATGATACATACAAATAACAGAATATCATATAAAAGTTAACTGCATGATATCTGTAAAAGTTGTTGTACTTAGGGGCACCTCTAATTGAACAAAAACTGAAAATAAATTACAATTGAAAGTAAATAGATGAGTTTAGAGAAATTGACACGCGGGATGATAACGGAGTTCGGCAAAACAATGGCCTACGTCTCCGGGGCATCGCAACCTCTTTCTAGGTGCGCCTTTCTATTACCCAATATGAAAGGATTACAATTGTGAACCGTGAGCCCTTACAAAATGGGAAGTCACGGCCAACGAGAGATGAGTGCCGGCGAGCCCTTACAACCAAGGGAAGTCACACGAGCAACTCGAGGTTTGAGCCGGCAAGCCCTTACAAACAAGGGAAGTCACACAAGCTACTCAAGAACAAGAGAAACACTCAATAGATCACTCTA
>JARJHM010001541.1:0-22021 GCA_033356055.1 Carex pumila | reverse complement strand
GTGTCAATGGCATACCTTGTAAATAGGCATATGTTGAGGGGTATTTCGGTCTTTTGCGAACCTCCTCAAAAGCCTATAAATAGAGGGGTGCATGTAGAGAGAAAAATCACTAATTCACTTGTATCGTTTCGTGCAGAATCGAATCGGTATTTTCTCTCTTTCTCGGTTTCTCTCCCAAATAGTGTTTCGGTTGAGAAAAGAAAGTTATACGTAGTTGACGTATAATCTTGCGGGTTGTTGTGGAGTATATTTACGGGATCGATGAATAGTGTTTTACCGAATTTAGCGGTATGTCAGTTTTGCTCATTTGATGAAACTGAGTAACCGAAAATTCGTGTTTACGGGTTTTCGTCTTTTCCCCGTGAATAGTGTTTTTGCAGAATTCCGCGGTTTACGGTATTTCTGGCAGAAGAAATTAACCGCTCTCTGGTTAGTCCTGGTGGATAACCGATAGAGGCATCAGACGTCTGATGCTCCGAGACGAGTCGATTCCTTCCGTGATGTAGCTCTACACGCTCGGTCTGCATTCCAACTGTGATTTGGAAACAAGGTATAAATATGTTATATTAATCTATTTAATTGGTAAGTAGATTAAAGTTTTAGAAATCAATCATGGAGTAGATCTGTAAAAGGATTAAATTGGGTTTTGATGCCAAAGGAATACTGAAGGTGGACCGCCTTGGAAAGTTTCCTGACATACCCCGTTTAATCCTGAGCTTAAGTTGGCCGTAGAAATTTTTTGTTCTACGGTCATTCCGCACCTTAAGCCTAAACAAGTTTTGGTTACCGCGAAACCCCAAAAGTGGTATCCGAAACCCAACAGCTGGTAGCAGCAATAATTGAGGAGACATTTTGCAAATGTCAGCAATGGTTTGCTCAAAGGAGGGCAAAAGCGTAATTTGAAGCAAGTCAGGATCAACAGTTCTCATGTCGTATGCACAAGGTATTTTATTTTCATTCAATTATTTTAAAACATTCATATCATCAATTTTTCATAGTTGATTAACAAACAGTGCGGGAGGTCACAATCTATGACAATGCTGATCAACACATGGATTGGTGAATGGCATATGTATGACAATCAGTCTGATTGGCTGGAAAACAAAGGCCCAACCCTTGTTCCAAATGACAAAAATATTACTTTGAATCGAAGGTAAGTCGATAGAATTCCGATGTGGCTTGATTTACTGCATAATAGAAGGAGAGGACATCAGGCTGGTCGAGATACACAGGAACAACAAAACAAAGCTGCTCGAGATGCACAAGGTAGTTAACTGATACTTTTAAATTAAATTCCAACTTTAAAAAAATAATTATAACAATACATTTTTGTTTGTCAATTTTTAGGTTGAGAGAGAGGCAAGCAATGTATTTTTATCTAGTAGTCAATTTTATGTTGTGATTGCATTGCTTGTTTGTTGTAATATTTTGAAGAATATTATTTAGGAGTACTTTATTGTATTTAATATTTATTTAGGCGTATCTTAATTTAATATTTCTAAATTAAAACAAAATCAAACTACTTCTTCGTACATATGTAGTTAACGAACAACATTGCCAACATAATATTTCTTCTTCCAAATTAAATACCATACACAACTATAACTACAACTATTTCCAAAACAACAAAAATATAAAATCTGCTAACTCTTAAAAAAAAAAACGGGCCACATCCCCTAGAAGCGGCCATGGAATTTTTCAAATTTTGACAAAATTGTGGCGTTTTGGTTTATTATTTTTGGGATTATAGTATATTTAAAATTTTTGGCAAATACTCACTGAAAAAACCGAGACAAGCTGATTTTTCAGAACCAAGCCGAGATACTTTTTCTTATCAGAAGATAAAACTTTTACGAGTAGAACTAGGGTGTTCATAAGTTCACCAAGTCAATTTTCTTTGTGGACTTAATTCTAAAATCAATCATTTTGATTTTAAACGATGAATCCAAACAGTTAAAATTCATCTATCTTATGACTGAAGAACTAACATTTGATCTAGTGGCAAAAACACATGTGAACTATGTGAGAGTCATGGGTTCAAAATTCAGATGGAGAAAATTATTTATTGTATTACAATAGTATTAAATAGTTGAGTGACTTGATCTCCACCCTTAACTCAAAAATAAATAAATAGCTTATGACTGCAATAATTTTTGAATTAATTTTGTATAGAGTAAAAAAAAAATTGTTCAAAAAATGAATGCATAAAATTAATTTATAAACCTTTTAATTTTGATACTTAATTTTATATTAAATTAATTCAAAAGTTTAAAATTTTCACAGATACATCACTCAAAACCATAAAGTATATGAGTTTCAACGGTTCAAATTTATCATTTGAAACCAATCTGATAGATTTTAAAATTAAGTTCACAAAAAAACTTGGTGAACTTAAGAACACCCTAGTTCTACTCCAGTTTTTACACATGCAATTAAGTAATAAGAAAAGAAACATGATTTTCTTCAAATGTTCAATAAAAAAAGAAAGAAGAAGGGCCTAGCTGAATTCAATCCGAGTATGTTTTCTTCATAAAAAGTGGAATTCAAAACAAAAATGTGATTTAGTTCCATCTAGATTTTAAATTCTTTGAAATTAGAATCATTATTTGATATAGTAGCAAAGATACATGGTCGTTATTGAAAGGTCACGAGTTCGAAATTCAAATGGGAGAAATCTTTTATTATATTAACAATGGTATTAAATAGCTGGGCGACTTAACCTCCAATCTTTACTAAAAAAAAAATAATTTTTTTTTTGAAATTGTTCATGGATTTTTTTGATTTTTTGTAGTATAAAAGACCAAGTTACATAACTATTTAATATTTACAAGAAATTTCTTCTATTCAAATTTTGAACATACAATCTTTTACACATAAAATATTGTCTTTGCCAGATCAAAAATTGGTTTTCAATTACCGAGAAAGTTAAAAATGCCTTTCTTAGGTCTGGTTATAAAATGTGCTCAATTCTCTCATTTAGGCGTAAATAGTCATGTGATACACTTAATTTTATACATCCAGAAGCATTGCATATCCTCTGTCCTTGTATATTAGCTTTATTTAAGTTAAATAATTTTGTCCTAAAAAATATGTAAACCCAAAAAGCTGATTTTCATGATGTACTAAGGTGCAACTTGCAAACATGAGAGATGTTACATATTTATATATTATTGAACACATATATAGTACAACAATGGGCTAAATCGCCAAAAGTAAATAAATTTATTGTCTATAAGCTAGATTCTTAGTTAGGACCTATATTTTGAAGAAAACAACTATACCTTTTTCTCAAAAATATATATATATATATATATATATATATATACGACGACCCTTGGTCAATATCACAGTTTAAATGTTGGGACTTCAGTTGATGGGCCCCACGTAGCCTGAAATAGAGCTCGTTGAGTTATACTCCTATAGGGATCTTCTTCTCTCTTTTTCTTCAAATATGCAATACTACCCTCAATTTCTGACTTAATTTGCTTGTATACGCTCATTGCATTATCTCTGTCTTTTAAGAGAATTTCGTTCCCTTTCGTCTGGATTGGCTTCCCAAAATGATAGTAGAACCGACCAGGTACCTTTGGTAGGAGAAGAGGTAAGAAGAGATCCTGGCGTGAGACTTCTCCATCTATGTTTGATCTAAAATAAATTACAGGGATAATTAGAAGATGTCAGTGTAAGCGCGATCAGACATTTTCATTTCTCTGGCACTGACCAATGTTGTACCAGGAGACCTTGCTACCAGCCTGTTTCGCCATATATACTTTTGTATTAATATCTTTTGTATGCAAAAGTAATATAAATATTTAAAAATATAGATATACCTAATATTTTTTATGTCTTTGTTTATTTCTTCTATCCATTCTCTGATGAAAGGAATTCTCTTCTGATCATCATAATCGAGAACCAACTGCAATTATTAAAATAAATTAATTTCACAATAAAGGACAACAAAATTGTTCAGTAAAACACTGCAGAAAGACCATATACCAACAGTAAATTTGTTGGTACTAAACCAACATTATACTGGTATTTCAAAAACACAAGCAGCATGTGGGAGATCTGAGGGGGGGTGGCATGGCTACAACTGTGTGTTTTTAAGAAATACATTCATATGCAAGTAGTAATAACCAAAGTAAAATGTACCTCGGTCAAGTCATCTTCCCCAACAACACCAAAAGGCACAATTGTAGCCCCAAAACGGGCTGCCATTCTGACAAACTCTGGCTGTTTCGGCCAAAACAACTTGTACTCCTCTCCCTGTATGATATCATTAAAGGTATCTAGTTAGGTTCCATCACATAATATGTTATGCAGTGTTTTCTTGTCCGGCCGAAACAACTTGTACAAGATTTCTATATTTTTAATTTTTTATCTATACATGTATAATTTTTTTTTTATTTGCCCATATATTTCTTTTTATCTTAATTGGAGAGGGCCAGATGGTGTAGCAACACTCTCCAGCAAACTAAAATTAATCAAAGGGCAATAAGAAAAGAACAAAATTACAAATGAATAGCATGTACGATTATTGCAACCCAAACCCTTGTCCAACTCCAATTAAAGATTTCGAACCCTTTACGCGTTCTCACAGTGCCTGTTTTCTTGTACTGTATGCATGCACAACACAAATTGCTTATTAAAATGCAGTACTCAACTCTAACCTGACTGACAAGACTGACTTTACCTTTCTATGCAGTGCTTCTCGGGCCCCACCAGGATAAAGAAGAACAAATGAATCTCTCTGGAATAGCCGGTACATGTTAATTGGGTTGACAGGGATCCCTCCATATAGTCTTATGTTATCATACTGTGACATATCTTCACGAGATGACTCAGTTTTTGAAGTGAATAATATTGGGTGGGCCATGCCATGTAAGATAACCTTCTTCTCTTCTAGAAACTTCTTATAAAGCATGCCAAGCTCAAGGCCCATCAGCATGTGGTACCCTACTAGAAGCACAGGGCCTTTTCCAGGTACACCTTCAAGTCCTCGTACTATTTCTCCATTTGGTAGAGTGGAAAGGAACACAGGGCTTGATGCAAGGCTAAACAATCTGAAGTGAAAGAATTTAAAATCAGCAATATATGGTAAAAGATTAATTCGCCATAATTTGGTACCATTTCACTCATGTTTTGGCATTTCTATAATGTGGTGGTATGTGCCCAGCGGTCATGGTGCCAATACCATCTTGTGACCAGTTTAACAATTGTTTTCTCTTGTTCTGTCCAGTATTTAATAACAAATTGGTAAAACCTGAGATCTCAGCAAAGCTTGCACAAGTGAGTGCAAAATTGCAGCTTGAGGCTAAATTAAGTACCGATTTATTGTATATACATAATTTACGTAGGCAACTATGGGTTAAATTTTGTTGAAAATGATGCAGTACCAAAAAGTATAGCTTAAGATGATAAGAAACACTATTTTATTAGGTCATACTCTAATCTTATATTACCTCTGCTCCTCATTGAATGTTTTATTGAATTCACTCTTTGTAGGGGACAGATAATCCTTGATCACATCTCGCTGATGGGAGCGACGGTACATCCCTGCTGCTTTTATTACTGTTAGTAGATTTACACCATCTTCCTGAAATTAAAAAAAAAAAAAAAAGGACTTGCGAGTTGTGAACTTTTTACATATGTAAAAGATAAAAGTATGCATGGTGCAATTTATGGAATTGTTTTATTTTACAGAGACATAGCTATAGATCATGAAATATTCCTTCAGGATACAAACAAATATTACAGATTTTAGAGTTAAACAGTATGAACTGAACAAATTCTGATGTAAGTTTTGGTCACAATTGTCATTCTGTGCTTTACTTTTCCATTCCTCTTTTAGCATTTGGTGCATGCTAATTATCCTTGCTGTGAATGGAATGAAAAACAACACTAAATAATTACTAAGAAAACATAAATACAAAAATGTTGAAATACCAAAAGCAATGTGTGCCCGTTGTCTTTGAAATAGCGAACTTTACAGTTCTTCAGGGTTGAAAAGAGCCGATCTGCTTCAGCCCCACTTGGCAGTAAATTATCCTTACCGCTGCATTATGTATTGCATTTACTATGATCAGTTGGTTGGCAGAAATTCCAAAATAAAAGGACTATATCGTGAAAAATAATATCTGAATTTTAATCCTAATTTAAATATTATGATATTTTAGTGCTTTTGGAAACACTTAACAGCATTGCTTATGAAATGCTTTTCTGAAAGTTTGATCTTTTTACTTTGGAAAAATAAAACAATCTTCCTTCTATTGGAACATTTTTGTTGCCTTTTATCCATTATTATAGCCCTAGCTTGTAAGCAACAATAAAATAATCATGAGGGATTGAGGAACCTATTCAGTGTACTAAGAAGCATATGGTAACAGTACATCCCAACTTTTTTGTGTTCTTTGTTCACTAATTTAGGATTTGGGGGGCTTCTGTGATTTAGTTCTCTAGCAGTAGATGGAGCATATTTCTTGTTGATTATCTAAATGAATAATGCCCCAAAAGAATCATACCTAGCAAGAATTAAGACTGGAGCCGTGACAGCATGGAGACGTGAGTTAGTGTAAGCTGCAGCTGATTTGAGCAGTTTTAACTTCCACAAAAGAGTTTCTCTTGGTATTATCTCTGCCAGCTCCTGTTCAAAGAAGAAAAAATTCAGAATGGATAGAAGTATTCTAAACTTGAAAGGATGAAGAATTAGACCCAGGGTTACTGTACGTTGTACTATTGAAAATTTACTGCATCCAATTATCACACTAAATGGTATCCAAAATATTCAGGCTGAATTAATTTGTACTTACAGACAGTAAAGGAAGCATTGAGGTAAGAGTATTTGACAATTTCTCAATTGACTGAGGAGAGGGAAGGTCTCCCTGTATTCCCACCATTGCCATCTTTATTGGATCTCCTATAATATCATAGGAAATAAGTACCATAATATAAGAAAATAAAATGGAGCTAATTGTAATTATATACATAGACTGAGAATTTAGAGAGAAACTGTCGAATCTTTTAGATAGGAATTCACTATGGACCGAGGAGTGAATATTTTGCACAATGGAAAAAAAAACAGTGCTTCTTGAAATTTTCTGGTATATATGGTGCTCTTAAGATTTCTTTATATAAAAGAGCTCAATCTGAGCACCTACATATTCCTTGTAATACAGAAAATAACATGATTTAAAAAACCATATAAAAAAAACATCTATGAGGATGTCTCTGTACTGTTTGGATCATCTCAACACCAGTTTATACTGTTCCCACGTAAAGATTTATCATTCCAGGGCAGGATCAAACAAGGGGCAAGCCCAGGCCAATGCTCACCCTTATTTTCTAAAATCATTAGTATTTTTTTTATTTTTTTTCCTTCTAATATTCAACAAATTGAATATATCAATGTTAAATTAGTCTAGTCATGAATATCATATGAGAACGAAAATTTTCCAATACTTGTCAGGCTCTCTAGATCCGCCACTGTAGCTTACCCATGACAAAACTTAGGATGTATGGAACAGTAGCATGAAGTTCGCTTGGAAGATTCTCCAAAAGAGGAAATATAGGCTGAAGCGGTGATTTGTCAAATGAAGTAGCTGAAATAAAAAAAAGGAGAAACCAATTAATAGATGCTGGAAAATCAGATGACATTTTTTTATGGTTACAAGTCTGCATTATATACTTCTTCTATTTTGTACCCATAGATCTTAGAATATTTTTTTTTTATATATATATAGAGAGAGGTTGGCTACTTTACTTATATAGGCATATGAGGGTATATGCTTATAAGTCATTTTTTCGTTTTCAAAATCCAAAAAGTCGATCTGAACCTTTAGATATAATCTCTATATTGAAATGTGCTTGGAGACCACATTTTACATTTTTTTTGATTTTTTTTTTACTATTTATTAAGCCACTTTGAAAATCGTTGATCCAACGGTGGCTTCTGATTTTACTATTTTGTTAAGCCATCGTTGGATCAGAGATTTTCAAAGTGGCTTAATAAATAGTAAAAAAAAATCAAAAAAATATAAAATTTGGTCTCTAAGCACATTTCAATATAGAGATCACATCTAACGATTTAGATTAACTTTTTGGATTTTAAAAACGAAAAAATGACTTATAAGCATATACCCTCATATGTTTATGTAAGTAGAGTAGCCAACCCCTTTCTCTCTATATATATAGTAAGAGTACTATACATTGCAATGCATAGGTATTTTTATACATTGGACTATAATTATCGGATTCAAAGTCCAAATAACCGATCCAAACTGTTTATCTTGTTCTCCATATTAATATGTGCTTCGAGACCAAATTTTATATTTTTTGAAAATTTGTTACTATTTATTAAGTCACTTTGAAAATCACTAATCCAACGATGTCTTTTGATTTTACTGTTACCGTTGGATCAACGATTTTTAAAGTGACTTAATAAATAGTAAAAAAATTCTAAAAAATGTAAAATTTGGTGCCCAAGCACATATTAATATGGAGAACAAGATGAACGGTTTGAATCAGTTATTTAAACTTTGAATCCGGTAATTTATAATCCAATGCACAAAAATATATATGCATTTCAATGTACAGTAGCCTTGCTCTCTCTCAATATATATATACACACACTATCAAAGGGGTAGTTTATGGATCAAGACTTGGGGAATTTTTTATTTTTTTTAGAAGCGAGGGTAATTTGAGGATATTGGGTCAAATGAAGCTTCATAGACACTTCAGAATCACTGTGACAAAATTAGACCATTTAGAATTTGCTCTGGTAAAACTAGATTAATTGAGATCACTTGTGTGGTTAATCGTCAACGCAGATTTTGTTGGACCATGCCAGGGGCTTAATCATACAGCTAAATAAAATTTTTAAAAGATAAACATGATGTAAATGTAAATTCTCAGTCCCAACTAAAGTAGATAGAACATAAAAAAGTTCCCAAATTCTGCAAAAGTAAGTTGCAATTCACATGTTTTCACCTGCCTGGATTGACTAGCACAAGCACCAAGTCTATGGTAGGATTGCGAGCTGCAACAGCAAGTGCTAAGCATCCTCCAAACGAATCCCCCACAAGGTATATTGGTCTACTCGGCCTGATGGAGTGTTCACTTTTAATGCATTTTTCCACAATATTAATCAATCCTAAGTTCATGAAAATAAAATTTATTACAAGTCTTATACTGGAAATCATCAAGTAATTGGTGGGAATCACCTCTCACAAGCCAAGATAGAAAGTTCACAAATTCAATACTAATAGCTAAGAACAAAAAATATAAAAATATATTTTTTTTTCTTTTCCATTTTTCATTCTGTGTTATTAAATATCACCAATAACTCAGTACTATTGTGGTATCCTGCAAATTGTAGGTTTCAAATTGGTCAGATTCTGGTAATAAAAAATTTGTTTTCATTCAAATTTACTATCTCGGACTTTTATTTGTGAAACTGTGTTTGCAGTATTGCTTTAAGAATTCATCAACTATGATTTTGTTTAGTTGTCCCTAGGAGGTTTTTTTTTTAATGAACAGGAGTTATAAATTTTTTTCAAATGCAATATTTCTTTTTCGTTTTCTAAGAAAACACCTGCAAGCTGTAACATGTATCACATATTCACATGATCAATCTGGAAAAAGTTTTGACAAAAAAAATTTCTGGAAAAAGTAATTATTAAACTAGGGAACAAAAGATGGATAACATTCTCAAATCTGTAATTTACATAATTTCTTAAGAGTGAGTCTATGGTACTATGCATATCACAGGTTGTTACTGTGCTACGGTTCTATATTCAAGTTTGCAAATCCTAACGGTCGATCTGAACTGTTTATCTTGTTCTCCATATTAATATGTATTTGGAGACCAAATTTTACATTTTTTGAAATTTTTTTATTATTTTTTTAGATATTTAGAAAATCACTTGATCTGAAAATTCTAGACCATCCAAAAACAGGGATTTTCAATAAATCTAAAAAAAATAGTAAAAAAATTTCAAAAAATGTAAAATTTGATTTCCAAATACATATTAATATGGAGAACAAGATGAACGGTTCAGATTGACATTTAAGATTTGAAAACTCAAATATAGAACCGTAGCACAGTAACACGTAATGTGCATAGTACCATAGACTCACACATTTCTTAATATAATTTCATGGGCATGGTACCATCAAATAATGGTAGCTGGTACCTTCAAAAGAAGTTCGATCCTTCACTGGGATATGCAGACATTTGACTTCAAAAACCCTACAAATCAACACACATTTAAAAAGGAATTAAGAAAAAACATTCAAACTAATTCAAAAGGCAAAGACGAAGGCGATGCCATTTTGCATTATTAGCTTCAGCTTAAATTTGACCCATAAATGTAATATGTCATCAGAAATCCTTGCACTTCAACAATACCCTCCTTGTCCTTGATTGGGCTTAGAGGTTTGAAAAAAGCCGGCCGGCCCAGACACAAACCGGACCACCTGCAAGACCGACTAACCCGGGCAGGGGTCTAAACCCGTGACAATCTGGACTGGGTTCACGGGACGGGTCTAGCCTGGATTTGGGTTGGTTTTCTCCGGTAGAACTGTTCCAACCCGGCTGGTTCAAAACCCGAGGACCGTTTTAGCCCGGACCGGACCATACTAACCTGGACCAAACCCAGACCAACTCAGACCAAAACCGGCAAACCCTGACTAACAGGACCGAAATTTTTTTTTTTTTTTTAACAATTGATTAAAAAAAATCAGACCAGACCAACTTGAAACCATTGGACCATGGACCGAACCGACCAACCAGTGTTTGGACAGTCCCCTCCTAATTCGACCCGCCTAACCCGGACCGTGCCAACAGTGGACCGGACCAACCCGTAGACCGTGAACACTTGGACCGGACCAGTCTGTTTGCAAAACACTAATTGGGATAATGAGCAACTGCAAGAGAAGAATTCTCAAAATCCCAATAGAGGCCAGTTTGGTCGGAAATAGATCTGCTGTTATTCCTTGAGAATTACAGTAACCTGTTACTGTTACTGTTACTGTTATTCCGATTCCAACTATTCAAACATTTTCACATACGTATCTCAACAAAGCAAGTTTTTCAAGCACGAATCTCAATGAAACCAATGGTTGGGATCTAAATAACAGGTTCCTGTTATTCCTTGAGAATAACAACTGATTTATTATCAGTTTGGTCAGGTGAAAACCAACAAGTTGTGTGTAATTCCTAAAAACAAAAAAATTGTGTAAGGTAATTCTGTTTAAAACTCTGCATATATAGACTTACTTGCCAAGCGACTTATGGTGTAAAATAAGTCCCATTCCCACACCGTCAGACCCTACAGAAGAAAACATGAATTGAATTCCAAACAGTAAGAGGTTGGGTTGATTATATAATATTCCTGAAGATTTGACAGGTACTCGAATAAAGTTTAGTTAGTAAGAGGTTTAATTAGACAGCTGTGCCTTGACAGAAGAAACTGTCAACTGAGATTGATATATAGTCACTAAATTAACTACTCCTTAATTTCACTATTTATCAACCCATATCAACTATACGTAAATCTCAATTTGCTGAGTACAATTACAAATTAATTTTAATTTATTTGTGGGACATTTCATCAATCACCTACAAAGCAGATATCTAATTAACTAACCTGGTAAGAACAGCAGCAAAGGTGCGTTCGACACCGGTTTGCCACACTCGACAGGAGAGAACCACCTAGGTGGTCCCGCCTCATCTCTAATTATATCCTTTGCTGCACTAAAATAATCCTTTACGCTAGCACTCCCAAACCCATCATCATAAAGCACCTCCAGTTCTGTATTAGACGACTCTTGTACCTTCTTCTCTGTTGGAAGCTCTCTTTGGTTTGGCCTGGAAGTCTCTGACTCTGTCTTTGAAGTATAGTTCAGTGCGAAAGTGCGGTGTGTGCATCTAGAATTGAAATTGTGGGTTGTGCTTTTGTGAGGAATTGGAGATAGACAACCGAATGCCAAAGACATGGTAGAGGAGGAGAGATGACTGTTTCCTCCAAAGATTTATGAATTGTGGAATTATGAAAGCTCTAAAAAAGTAAACTAACGAACTGAATATGGGGCTCCCCTGCTTAAATAGAGAGAATCGATCGAATGGAAATGGTTGAAGTTTACACTTTACAGAAGATATTAGAGGAAAATTGGAATGGTGCTTTCCAAAGAAATCGAAAGGTAACGGGCTCTGTTCCGTGTCGAGTATGTGGTAGACACTAAAAGGACAGAAAAGACGGAGAGGAATACAAAACAAGCAAACCAAGCTAGCACTGGTGAAAGGTTAGGCCACGAGCCCACGCCCCACGAGGTAAGATGATATGGAGAGTTGGAGACAAAACAGAAAGTTTAATGAAAGCGGAAAGACGCAGAATCTTCCGACAGTGAAAGTTTTAACTTCGGTGACGCTGGTTTCGATGTATTACGGGATGGTCCAGCAAGATCTGGACCTTTCATTTTAAATTGAACAGTATAGTGTGTACCTAATTCGGCTTTTTATTATTGAATCGAAGTTGAAAACGAGCAGGCTCGGGCTGAGTTGGGTTTTAGCTCAGCTCATTTATTTTCGTTGGCGTTCATATGTCACAATAGTTTCTTGTTTTAGTGATGATACGTTGAATGCAAAAAGGTTATCAATTTGGATACCATTTCTTACAGAAAAGCTTGCTTTTCCAATATCAATTATTCAAAAAAATTTATTCACATATTTTTATAAAGAAAATTTTTTATGTACAAATTTTAACAAATTTGAATAGTTGATATCGAAAAAGTAGCAGAGTCCGTTTCTATCAATTTAGGTCTTGTTTGCCTTTTACTATTTTTGTATGAAAACTCTCATGAAAATAGTATTTTGGTCATTTAAATTGAATCTGAATTTAAATTCATTATCTTTCTCGAATGATAGTCGAACAAAATTTTAATGAATTGAACATTGACATCTAATTTTACTACAAATTAAATTTTATTTGCATATTTAGAACTAGTCTTTGATCTAGTGACAAAGACATATGATCTCTATGTAAGAGATCATGGGTTCGAAACCCAAATAGAGAAAATCCTTAATTATAATAACAAGAATATTAAATAGTTGGGTAGCTTGACCTCTAACTTTCACTCAAAACAATCTTATTTGTATATTATCCAAAAATAATAATAATTACTAGCAAGAAAATTTAAAAGTGCTTGTACTTGAGTACTTGACAAATCATCTTTTCCACATGTTTTATGTACCTTTAATAGTCGAAATTATAAATCAAAACAATCCAATAATAAAAAAAGATAGTTGATGAACAATTAAATATATTACGGACAAAATTTAGTGGTGTAAAATTTTATATGACTATTACGTAAGATTTGTTTTATACAGAGAAAATAAATTGAATTACGCAATGAGAAAAGAAAGACCAATTCCGTTCTTCTTCCGTCTCTCTTTTTTTTTTCCAGCATGAACACAAATTGTAGAATACTACACAACAAATTTGTATACATTCTTTTTTGTTATATCTTAAATTTTCATAGCACATCTTAGTAATTATGGATAAAACAAAATAACATTTATATGACTAATTATTGATGAATATTCTTAATTCTTAACTATTATAAATTAAGCTTACAGCTGCTAAATTCATAAATACAAAAATATCAAATTTCTAAATTCATACAAACATAGTTTACATAATAAATTCATACATACCAAATCAAACAAATTCACAAATTAACTTAGTTGTTTATAATTAATTCACACATATTTCATACAAAATTACCAATCAACTTAAGTGCAATCCAAAGTACAATTATTATAATACTGACTATAACATCCATAGACTATAATATCCCTAACCTGAAGTGAAAATGTCCAATTAAATTATTAAATAACTCGTTAACAATCAAGCTGACTCATGCTGAATCAGATCAAACTCAAACTCCTTAACTTTAGCTCAAGTCTGTGGTGAACGAGCTAGTTTTAGCTCGGTCCACTAACAAACGAGTTATTCCAATTGAGTCACGGGTTAATACTAAGTGAGTACCGATTGAGTCACGGGCTGATACTAAGCGAGCCACAAGTTTTTTTGTCAGCCCTACTTGTAACTGATGAAACGTGTTTATCTTTTTAAAATAATATGAAGTTAAAAAATGTACCCAAGTAATCACATGTCTTAACATTTATCAAAAAAAGGTTATTCTATATAAATTTGGATTTGCAGCTCTCGAATTCACATGATCACATAATAAGGTAACTCAAATTTTGAGTTTGATTCCGGACCGTCGTATCTGCTTTGGCACAAATATTAAAGCAACCCCGTGTATTCTACTTTGGATCGAGCGTTGTTGTATGATTTGAACTATCCAATACATATGAGCCATGTAATTGAGAAAAAGATTTTACTTATATGCAGATGTGGATTTTGAATTTTCTTCGGTGAGGGGAAGTGAAAAAAATATATATATCAAAAATCGAGTTTAAATAGTTAATTGAATTTAAATTTATTAATTAACTGGATAATTAGGTACTAGAGTAAAAAATATTCTAACTATAATTTTAATTATCAATTAGAATTCTAAAAAATTCTTCTAATTTAAACTCTAAATTTTACTTTAATTACAAATCAGAATTTTAAAAGAAGACAAAAACAATTTCAGTAGGTACAAAGCTGGTTCAGATTTATAGATCTCCATTAAATTTCAAAATCCAAAGAGGAACCCCTGACTCTATCTGGTCCGCCCATGTTTATATGATGGTCTGACTTAGGCAGATAGTTCGGATTGAACAATGGAACCGAATATTTTTCCATTTTGTGAAGAAAATAAATCACTTGTTTGACAAAACTAACAGCTGAATTGTGTTATGTACCTAAGAACATACGATTTACAAATGAAAAATAAAGAATTCGAGATTTCTAATCTGGCCCATGGCCAAGAAAAATATTAGATCTGTAATTGTTTTTGTTTTTCCTTTTTAATTGAAGATTTTAGTGTATTTCAACATTTTTGAGATTTTTGTTTGCGAGAATTTAACTTCTCTTTATGTTGAGACGGAACTCGCTTAAACGTGCAACTAGCTGAGTTTTATTAAATCTGCAATTGTGAGTGAAGATAAGACCATGAGGAGAACAATTTACTATTTGTTTTTTCTTGTGTGATATATATATAACATGAAGGTGATACAATTTACACTTTGTCGCAACAACTAGAATTGAACATTTAAAAAGGACTTGAACAGTGGTTATTTGAATTGTTACGTTAATATATATAATATGAAAAGAGTGCTAATATTAGTACTGTGAAAAAAAATGTTAATTTATACTATTTAAAATAGTCTAAATATTATTTTGATCAATGTTATCATAATTGGACTGAACCTTGATCAGTAAAACGTTGAATCAACAGTTTACTGTTAACACTGTTGGATCAACCGGTTGATTACCAATTTATTTAAATACATATAATATATATAAATATGGCTTAACCAGTTCAATTACTGATTTAAATTTACACATCTCTGATGATAGAAATGAATATTCTTGTAAAATAATCACATTTCTTTTACATAACATTTGTGAAAATGATCAAATACATATTAAATATTTCATCTAAGACTGAATTTATGGATCTATTTTAAAATTTGACGTCTAAATAAAAAAATATTGATTTTATTAATGTTCCTTTTTAGGGGAAAGAATTGAATAGATCAATATTTTTTTTGACCATTTTATAATAACAATAAATTAAATCCTCCTAAAAAGATGAATGACATCATAAAAAAAATTATGAAATGGCATGAATAATAGAATAATGACAATTATTATTTTTTAAAATTGAATATGCTGAAGTTTTTGTAATATACATAATTAATTAATTACATTATAATGTGTAAAATATGTGAGGTCTTGCATACAAATTTTGTAACAAAACAAATCATGACTTTTCTTCCCATGTTAAGACTTCAGATGTGCTACCATCTAGGAATAGGAGCCTATATGCTTATCCGAAATTTTTATTAATAGAAAATATATTAAAAAATATATATCGAGATTAGATAACGTTTTTGTGTTTTATCGAGATACAAAAAAATCGTTATGGTTTATCATGATCTCTGTCCGTTATGGATTATCAATCACGGCCAGAGGCCCATAATTCAATTCAGCACAATATTTGACCATGTAGAATGAGATTTGAGTTTTTTTTTTTTTTAATATGGCATGCATGCCTGGCCGTGATTGATGTGATTATCAATCACGGCCAAATTTTTTTTTTTTTTAGTTAACTAATAAGTGCGGTGATTAGTATTGTTAATTTTGACCGTGATAAGTCCTAACAGCCAAAAGCCATGATAAACTATAACGATTTTTCTATATGTTGATAAAATATAAAAGCGTTCTCTAATCTCGATATTTTCTCAATATATTTCCTATTAATAAAAATTTCGGCTTATAGCTATCATCTATTATTATCTCTCTCATTTAATGCACTAAACTGGTCTAAAACCGTTTTTTAAACGAGTTACCAGCCTATCATAAACCGGTCAATTAATCCGGTTTTTATTGATTCTATAACATAAATGGTCTACTAAGCAAACCAAACTGGAAAAGATTCTATTTTAATAACACTGATTTTGATTGTATTCTTTGTAATAATACTAATTTAAAGAATATATTAATAACACAAACCCAATTATATTCTGAAGAGGAACATTTTTTAAATTGTATTTAAATGAATATATTAATATTATTTTAAATTAAATAGTGTTATTCTGATGTCTCTAAACATATACTTTCTATTTTAGATTGATGTTGAATTGTTGATCTTGCATCTCGAAATTTTTATTTCCACCATTTTTTGAAAAAAAAAATAAAAAAATAATCTTTTCGGAAGAATTTCAATTCTACTACGTCCATAGTATACCGTTACGGCTTTAAAGATTGAGATCCACACTATACAGATGCAGCCTTAGACAGGAGTCCGCACCAAATATTGTTCGGCCTCTACATTTTCTTTTTTTTTTTAATCTAAAGAATTTTTATTGGTTCCTTAGGATTTGCTGAGATATGTCAACAGTGTGCGGACAAAGATGGACCTTTGACTGGGTCATCCGCCAATCAAATAAAATTTTGATCGGAAAGTTCAATTTTTCTTTGGATCATAGATAATAATTTTTGCAGGTCTATTTTTGCAAAAAAATTCCATACAAACCGTCAAAAAATTCATAGAGGGACTGCTCAAATCATTAATATTCCGCAGAAACTGTTAGTATTTAACTTGAAGCATCAAAGTATTTATCGTGAATTTGCAAAGTATTAATCCCTATGCAATGATCTCTATTTATGACTGAATAAATCAATTCATTAATTATTCTTGCACAATTTTTTTTTTTTGAATTGTCCCCACATAACTGGGAACCATTAAATAAATAATCCCCTCATAAATACTTGTCAGTTATTCCTGCACAAAATTTTCTTTTTTTTGGATTGTCCCTAGGGGTGCAAATGGGTTGGATATTATCCGACCGTATCCGACCCCGTATTCAAAAATTTAATACGGATATCTAATATCTGAATATCCGTGCGGATACAGATACAGATATGATTTTGAATTTTAATTATCCATATTCGAATAGTAGATATATATTATACAATTTAATATGTATTTTGAAAAAAATTATGTCATTCGCTATTATAAAAAACGGATATCCGTATCCATATCTAGTTAATATCCAATCCGTATCTGTATCCGTCTAATATCTGATCCGTATCCGTATCCGGAAAATAAAAACGGATACAGATATGGTTTTACCACTATCCGATCCGTATCTGATCTGTTTGCACCCTTAATTGTACCTGCACAACTGGGGACCATTAAATAAACAATCCCCTCACCCAAAGATAAATACTTCTCACACATAATGATAAATACTTTATGTTACATAGATAAAAATTTCTCAGACATAATTACAATTTTTCAGTAAAACATCAATGATAAATACTCTAAGACATAATGATAAATACTCTATGTTACATGGATAAATACTCCATGTTACAAAGATAAAAAATTTATGTTACATAGATAAATACTTTCCAAACATAATTGCATTTACAATAAAACATCAATGATAACTACTCTTAGACATAATAATAAATACTCTCATGTATAATGATAAATATTTTATGTTACATAGATAAATATTTTTCAAACATAATTACAACTTATAGTAAACATCAATAATAAATACTCTCAGACATAATAATAAATATTTTATGTTACATGGATAAATATACTTCTCAGAAATAACAAATAAACATTTATTAAAGGGGGTTGTTATTAGATAATAGTATAATTAATGCGGGAATTGTTATTAAAGGAAAGCATAATTAATGTGGAGATTGGTATTAAATGACAGTCTAATTTAATGCGGAGATAAATGAAAAATTTTAGTGAAATAAGTGAGGAGATATATGGCAGTTAAGGAAGAGAGAGAGTGCGGGGATAAATGGGGAGACATGGGTGGGGAAATTAATATAATTATTCTTTTACTTTAGACTAAAAAAAAAATTGGGGGTTGCAAAAATACCGGTGCGGATTCTTGTCTGGAGTTGCATTGGTATAGTACGGACTTCAGTATTTGAGATTGCATCAACATACTGTGATCGTGATAGATTTGAAATTCTTCAAAAAAAAAGATTTTTTTTTTTTTGAGAGATGATAGAAATAAAAAATTTCGGTCTTGCATCATATATAGAAACATCTTATTGTTATAGTTTGTGTAGTTGTAACCGTTGGGCAACTCAATTGAATACTAGTCTGTAGTTTATTGTCAGTTATGTCCATCCAGATTTTTATTTCTTCCAAATTGTACAGGAGTTCAATAATTAAGGAACTTGGGTTGTTTTTAAATGCCTTCAATTCTCCCATGTACGGCATCAATATTCATGGTATAAATCGTATATGTACTATGTGCGCATATTTTCCCACGTATGTTCTTAGAATTGTTTCTCAAATTTCACTATTTTTCTTCTCTAACTTTGTTTTCAAGTCGACTCGGTAAGCCTATATAATTGTAAACAATACGATTAACAGGGCGAGAAGTATTGGGAAAAGAGGACTAATCCTATAAATTGAATTTATTTTTTCATCCTTTAAAATTATAATTTTTACAAAAAAAAAAACATTATTATTAGTCCCCTCTTTAAATGAAAACATGTGAAAAATTATTAATCCGGCCCTCCCAATCTCACTCCTAATGATATCCGGATTAAAAGGTTATATACAAACTCTTGAATAAGAAGATAACATTAAAAAAAAAATGTGAATCATAATAAATAAATAAAGAGAGGGCATTAAAAAAAAATGTGAATCATAATAAATAAATAAAGAGAGGACAAAAGATGATGTGTGAGTGTTGACAATGTGACGCTGATAAAAAAAATTGAAACTTAATTTTTTGTATAGTATTATTTTTTTTCGTTAATTTAGTACAGGAACGGATGTAGGAAGAATAAATGCGGATCAATTTATTCTCTTTAGAGAAAAAAAAAGTTTAATATTTAGATACAATTTTTTTTATATAATATAGAATAAACCGCTATAGGTGCTACAATATAGAAATTGACTCCTATATTTTTTTTTCAAAATTTATATAATTAATTCTCAATATATATCCCGTAATCCAAAAGTTTGATATGGTCTCTAATTTAGTAGTATCTTTTATTATGTAAAATAAAACGAAGCTGATATAAGTACCCGCGCTACAGTACCTGCATCTAAACTATCATAACTATTTGTGGGAACCAAACTACCATAACTGCAATTCAGATTTGTAACTTTTTTTTTTAATATTAATAGTCAAATCTTGAAGTATGTAGTTCAAATAATACATGTATTTATATCTATATAGTAAACAATGTAAATAATAAATTAATTATTTTTAAATAATCATATCCGTACCTTTTTTTTTTGAAATTTCTGACACCGTGCTCGCACCTAAACTGCCATAATTATTTGTGGGGACCACAGCCGTTCCAAATCTATAACTTTTTTTTTAAATATTAATAGTCAAATCTTGAACTGTATAGTTCAAAGAACACAAGTATTTATATCTATATAATAAACAATATTGTAATTTTTACATAACTGCTTGTGAAAATCTAAACTGCCATAATGTTATAATTGGATCCCTCCTCTTTTTACATATGACACTGAAAGTATTAATATCTAAGTATTGAAAGTATTTATATCTATGCATTGAGGTATTTATTTTTATGAGGTCAACTATTTTTGTTAGAGAAATGTTGACGCGGAATTAGTGCCAAGGTTTTGAAAGGGTGCTGCTGGAATTTTAGAATAATAATTAGTTGAGACTATATAATATCTTTTTAGAATAATAATTAGTGAACAATAAAATTAGTGGGGACCATAATACATTATTCCTCCAAAAGCAGTTACTGTAGTGCAGGTACTGTGCAGATACTGTAGCGCGGATACATAAATGATTATTCAAAATAAAAAAAAAGCTGATTATAAAGAAATATATATTAGGTAACAACTCGCAATCATGACAGATGTTACATAATTGTTGCATATTATTGCATATTGGTACACGAACCTTTTGTCCATGTTCTACGATTTGTTAATAAGAAGTACCATTTTGATTTCTGAAGTAAAGAAGTATCGACCCTTGGGCCTTGGGCCTTGGGCCTTAGTCAATATCACAATTCAAATGTTGGGATTTGAGATGATGGGCCATACGTAGCCTGAAATAAAGCCCGTTGAATTATACTCCGATATGGATCTTCTTCTCTCTTTTTCTTCAAATATGCCATAATACCCTCAATTTCTGACTTAATTTGCCTGTATACGGCCATTGCATTATCACTGTCTTTTAAGATAATTTCTTGCCCTTTCGTCTCGATTGGTTTCCCAAAGAGATAGTAGAACCGACCAGGTACCTTTGGTACGATAATAGGTAAGCAGAACTCCTGTTGTGAGACTTCTCCATCTTTGTTTGATCTTTAACCAATTAGAGATAATTAAAAAAAGCCAAGCCTGTTTTGTTGTAGTATCATTTGTAATACAGAAGTAATCTATTTTTTTAGAAAATAGACACACACCTAATATTTGCAACGTCTTTGTTCATTTCTTCTATCCATTCTCTAAAGAAAGGCAGTCTCTTCTGATCATCATAATCTAGAACCAACTACAATAATTAAAAAAAAAAATTCACCATGAGGACAATAAAATTGCGCAGTTAAACCATAATAGGTCATATACCAACAAGGAATTTGACAGGTAATGTCGCCAGACAATCATTATACTGGTATCAACGACACAATCAGCGTGTGTGAGGTCTGAGGGTTATAATTGGAGTCCATACCCCCCTGGTACCTGAGGTGCAATATACCAAACTAAATCTGGTGCCTACGGAAACTATAGGGGGTTTGTTTTGAGATTCATGCCAGGTTAAAAGAACGGTCCAGATTTACTAATTGTACCTTGGTACCTGTGGGGATCCGAATTCTTATAATTGTATTTTTGCGGTATGAGTAACAGAAGTAAAAGGAACCTCAGTCAAGTCATCTGCTCCCACAACACCAAATGGCACAATTGTAGCCCCTAATCGTGCTGCCATTCTGACAAACTCTGGCTGTTCTGGCCAAAACAATTTGTACTCCTCTCCCTGTATCATATAAATAAAGTTATCTAATTAGGTTCCATCACATAGTATCTTATGAAGTGTTTTAGTGTTTTCCACATACAAATGTTCATCAAAATACTAATGACCCCTTGACACACAGTAAATATGGTATCTGTATTGCATCCATGCACCATGCATATATTTATATTTTCTCATTTTGGCATATTAACTTTGGGGAGCAGCATGTGTTTTAATCAATATTCTCCAAAACACTAAAATTGAAGCGGCAGGAAAAACTTGAACAAAATCCCAAAAGAAAAATAAGTACGACTATTGTAGCAACTCCTATCCTCTCTGTAACAACATCACTTCACCTAT
>JARJHM010001540.1:0-22088 GCA_033356055.1 Carex pumila | reverse complement strand
AATCACATAACAAAACAACCACCAAGTGAAAACATAAGACGTGCAACCAAAAAAAGAATACATTGTCAAAGAAACTTATCTTATAAGCCAAACCGCAATGAACTCATGGTTGTCGGATGCATGCCCTTCCAAAAATGCAGCCCACTTCAAGAATAGCTGCATCTACATAAACAAAAAAACAACTCAAATATCGGTACTAACCAAGAGTGAAGGTAGTGAGATCTGACCACCTTAAAAAAAACTATAACACAGACCTATCAGTTCCAAAATGTAACGGCTAAGTCAGCTTTGGCTGACTTCTACCATACACGTACACAAAACAACCACAAAGTGAAGACATAAGACGTGCAACAAAAAAAAGGATACATTGTTAAAGAAACTTATCTTATAAGCCAAACCGCAATGAACTCATGGTTGTCGGATGCGTGCCGTTCCAAAAATGCAGCCCACTTCAAGAATAGCTCCATCTACATAAACAAAAAAACAACTCAAATATCGGTACTAACCAAGAGTGAAGGTAGTGAGATCTGACCACCTTAAAAAAAACTATAACACAGACCTATCAGCTCAAAAAAGTAACGGCTAAGTCAGCTTTGGCTGACTTCTACCGGCCATGTACACATAACAACCACAAGGAAAAGACATAAAACGTGCAACAAAAAAAGGATACATTGTTAAAGAAACTTATCTTATAAACCAAACCGCAATGAAGTCATGGTTGTCGGATGCATGCCGTTCCCAAAATGCAGCCCACTTCAAAAAAGCCCCATCTACAAAAACAAAAAAACAACTCAAATATCGATACTAACCAAGAGTGAAGGTAGTGAGATTTGACCACCTTAAATAAAACTATAACACAGACCTATCAGCTCAAAAAAGTAACGGCTAAGTTAGTTTTGGCTGACTTCTGCCGGCCATGAACACAAAACAACCACAAGGAGAAGACGTAAAACGTGCAACAAAACAAAGTATACATTGTCAAAGAAACTTATCTTATAAGCAAAACTGCAATGAATTCTTGGTTGTTAGATGCGTGCCGTTCCATGAAAGCAGCCACTTCAAAAAAGCTCCATCTACAAAAACAAAAAAACAACTCAAATATCGGTACTAACCAAGAGTGAAGGTAGTGAGATCTGGACACCTTAAAAAAAACTATAACACAAGACCTATGAGCTCAAAAAAGTAACGGCTAAGTCAGCTTTGGCTGACTTCGACCGGTCATGTACACAAAACAACCACAAGGTGAAGACATAAGACATGCAACAAAAAAAAGATTTATTGTCGAAGAAACTTATCTTATAAGCCAAACCGCAATGAAGTCATGGTTGTCGGATGTGTGCCGTTCCAAGAATGCAGCCCACTTCAATAATAGCTCCATCTACATAAACAAAAAAAAACAATTCAAATATTAGTACTAACCAAAAGTGAAAGTTGTGAAATCGGACCACCTTAAAAAGAGTGTGTTATGTGGCATTTTTTTTTCTTAATTTCTATTCTTGTTTTTTGGCAACCCAACATAAAAATCTATGAAATACTGAGGCAATTGAAAATACCTTTTATGGTGAGGTGGAGGTGACTGGATAATTGGATTGCAACATTGTATGTTAACAGAATTTTATGGTTGAACAGAAACAATCAGATACCAGTTATAATAACCATATAAGTTGATTCTCTTTTACTAAAGAGGGGAAAGGAACTACACTAACAACATAGATTTTCATTTTACATTTGATAATGTTTTGACTGTTGAGTAGGATGAAAAATAGTATTTTTTTTTTTTAATGCATGAAGCATGATATATGTAAACCTAGAAGCATAAACTGAGAAAAAATGAATAAAATAACATGACTAAAATTATGTATACAATGAACATATTTTTTTTTCCATTTATTGAGTAGGTAAAGAGAGAGCAACACATAATTTTTTATAGACTATAAAAGAGAATCAGCTGGTAGCATCCAGTATAGTTTATTTAGTGAAGCTTTAGGCAATATAAATATTTGACAGTTTGGTAGCTAAGTTGACATATTCAAAAGTGAAGCTTCTAAACTGACAGTTTTTGCTTGTAAATAAAATATGCAAGGAAGACAAGACAAAATAGAGAAACGCTTGCTAGATCATGACTACGGACTACCTGATAAACATTAGATAGCAGATAATGACAAAACAAACTAAACTTTGTTATTAATAGGACACAAAAATCACAACATAATCTTTATCCATCTCCATATCACAATATATTTAAATTTTTAAGACGATCAGTACTAATTGTGAAGCTTGGAGAGTGTTTTCAACATAGGTGTCCGATTGTCCATACAACCAAGATGTAGTGAATATTATAAATAAAATTATGGCACTGAAAATTAACTTTATTTGTCATGTTGTAAGATGCAAATTCATTTTTTTGATACAATTGATAGCAAGATAAATGATAGAAAAAATGAACAATAGTTTAGTAAAGCTAAAATATACAGCTGATGTTTAACAACATATTGACTTCGAAGATGATTTGAGAAAAGATGGATCGTGTTGAGAAATCCCATAATAAACATCCAAAAGGTTCTTAGGTATTAACATTTATGTGTAATTAAAACATCAGTGTAGGTTCTTCAAGCCCTGCAATTAATTAGGAGAAAAAATTCAAAATAATCACCGGTTAAAAAAAAAAAAAAAACATTGCTTTGTTTTGTAAATAATGGAACTAACCTGTGAGACACTAAATATGTAGGTGATTATCAGCTGGCTTGCTTGCTCTTCTTTTTGGAATATCTAAAGAAAAACCAGAGGTTAAAGTATCCTAATTTGTTTGATTAATAATTATATAAACAAAAATTAACTAACACCATGTACTACCAAAAAAATGATTTTTTTTCGAAAAACACCCTCTTCATTTTCTGTTAATTACACAATGCAGGAATTAGAATACTGAGATGCAAAAAAATAGTGGGACTCCACAAGCCCCACTTCTGATCGATCAATAGTGGGAAACAAATAATTTATCGAATAGTTTCTAAGCTCATGCTAGACCCTCCAACAGCCCCCCACTGACACATACAAAAGTTTGATTAATTGATATAGTAAAATGTCTTGTTAAAAGAAACAACCGACTAAACTTTTGCATCAATATCCAAAGGTCAGGGAGTACCAAGCCATAATTCAAGTTTTTCCATTATCTTTGTAGAAGAAAAAAACTCGGATAAAACGCTACAGAGGTCGCAAGGAGCCAGACCTTTGAGCAGTTATCCGAACATAATAATTAAAAGGAAATAATTTTACAAAAGGATGAGACAAACAAATGTTGATTACAGAGACTTAGTACCTCGGAGTCATGTTTCTTATAAGGAAGAGTAGTTGTACGATTTTTTACCAGCAGTCGTAGGGAAGCCAACCACAAAATCTGGTTTAACAGAAGTTCCTACCGAAGAAGACCCTTTTTAACATGAAACAATAAGGAACTGAAAAACACATTCGAATCCCAGAATTTTTTAAATGTACCTCAATTATGTGTTTCGCAAGTTCTCTCTATCTTATCAACCATACATTCAAAATTATTTAAAACAAACTGAAATGGATTCTCTAAGGAAATTGTGACTTCTACTGGACCGCTTTTAATAACATTCAGATTTTTAAGAAAGAATATAATATTAAATGCAAGAACTTGGAGAGTACCTGAATCCAATTGGCTAGGTAGTTTTTTACATCACAATTGTCAGACAATCTTTTGTTATGATAAAGGCTCACTTAGTACCATGTTGAGATTAAGAAAGAAATTTTGTAAAAATAACAAATTGACCTCTTGGTACATACGATCAACATAATAAAGGCTCGCTCCACACGCAAAGAGAGAAACAGAAGAAAACAAAAGTACCTTAATCCAGATGGAAAGAGAAATGCAGAGGAGAGAAAGGCTTGCTCCACACGCAACTCGCAGGTGCAGAAACAGAGTGCAGAATCAGAGAGCTGTCATCGACGCAGATTGCAGTCCACGGGTCATTGGTGAAACGCCGGCGGTGGGAGGGGTGATTTGTTGACAGAGAAAGAAATCATGGTAGAATTTTCAAGACAAGGGGGCGATTTCTTGGAGCTGACAGAGAGAAGGGGGAATGAAATCACAGTAGAATTTTGGAGGGGGGCGGGGAGGGGGTGTTGTGGGGTTGTGATATCTTGGAGCTAACGGAGAGGGCAATGGTGATTTTTTTGAGTGAAGTGGGAAACTTCGAGAGAATTCAACGTGGAGAGGGACGAAGTGAGAAATTTTGAGAGGGACAGAATCAGAGTGTCTGAAAACAGGACCCATTGTCATTGAGATACTGTAGCGGATACTGTAGATGAGCAGTATCTGTTGGATCAATAATTAGATACATAGTATAGATTATAACAAAATGTTTAAGAAAAAAAACAGAGATTAAGGACTCCTCATTTGTGACAGTTGAAGAAGCAACACCAAAAAACTTTTGCCCCCTCATAAATAATCACCCTTTCTATATTGATGGTGAACCAGCACCCCTATTAGCAATTATATATCAACCATAAGGTAAAATAATATTTTAACTTATAAAATTGAAATTGTATAAAGTACACATCACCTTGCCTCCATTGTTTTCAACTCCCAAGGTGCTAGCTTCACCCAAGAGTGTGTGACATTCTTGAAGCACTCCAGAGTTCGACTCAATGGGCATTGTCACAGAAATGAATGATGTACCCCTCCGCAGCATCTTCCTAGTTTCAGTCACATCAAAAAAAATAAGTTGTTATTCAGCTACCAGTTAATGTGATATGAGAAGTCAAACTGAAAATAGTAAAAAAAAAAAAAATGCTATCTACTGTACTGGTGCAAACCACTACATATATGTAATAGGAACTGACAAGTCCGCCCTATTTACCGAAACAGAATTGCTTTTCTTCAAGCTAAGTATCAAAGGATGTCACTAACATCTCCTACAGTCGGTTAACCCTCTACGAGATCCATAATACTATGATTAAATTTTAGCTGGAGAAATAGAGACTGATAATCAATCTTTTTTACTGTTAGCACCTCACAAATATTTACTTAACTAGTACTTCTCAAGACTATTGACAATGGGTTTAGAGAAGAAATAAACATACAGTAAGTGGCAGCTCTAGTCCGCCACCCCGGTTTTGAACTTTATGCGCTAGTTCAGACAACCCATGGACTACTCAGGCCCAAGAAAATCAGATGTTGTCTGCAAAGTACCAAACTGAAAACAGTTAGCAGTGGTTCACAAAAAGAGCAAGAATTAATAACAAATTATAACAAAATGTTAAAGAAAAAAAAAAGATGAATGAGTCCTCATTTGTGATAGTTGAAGAAGCATCACCAAAGGATATTGGCCCCCTTATAAATAATCACCTTTTCTGCATTGATGGTGAACCAGTGGCCCTGTTAACTATTATATATCAACATGAGTGGATAGGTAAAATAATATTTTAAATTAAAAAAAAATTGAAATCGTTTAAAGTACAAATCACCTTGCCTTCTTTGTTTTCAACTCCCATGGTGCTAGCTTCACCCGGACAGCACACACTCTTTAAGTACTCCAGAGCTCAGCTCAATGGACATTGTCACAGAAATGAATCATGTAACCCTTCGGCAGCATCATCCCAGTTTCACTCACATCAAACAAAGAACTTGTTATTCAGCTATTAATTAATGTGATATGACAAGTCCGAACAGAAAATAGTTAAAAAAAAAATGCTAGGTATTGTACTGGTGCAAACCATTGCATGCAAGTAATAGGAACTGACAAAGTATGCTCTATGTACTGAAAATCATATGTTTTGTGCAAAGTACCAAACTGAAAACAATTAGAAGTGGTTCACAAACAGAACAAGAACTAATAACAAATTATAACAACATGTTTAAGAAAAAAAAGAGATGGAGTCCTCATTTGTGACAGTTGAAGAAGCATCACCAAAGTATGTTGGCCCCCTTCTAAATAATCACCTTTTCTGCATTGATGGTCAATAGTGCCTCTATTAGCAATTATATATCAACCATGAATGGATAGGTAAAATAATATTTTAAATTAACAAAAAAATTGAAATCGTTTAAAGTACAAATCACCTTGCTTTCTTTGTTTTCAACTCCCATGGCGCTAGCTTCACCGGGACAGTACACGCTCTTGAAGCACTCCAGAGCTCGGCTCAATAGGCATTGTCATAGAAATGAATCATGTAACCCCTCGGTAGCATCTTCCTAGTTTCACTCACATCAATCAAAGAATTATGTAAAATTGCTACAAACAAAGACAACAATTATCAGATTTCTACAAAAAGTGTAGCACCTGTATGAGCAGTGAGTTGGTTTATACTACTAGTAGAGTTGACCTGACCAGTATGTGTACTGAACCAGTACTATTGAGAATACTGAAAAGTGTTTCCATGGTGGTCTAATATAGAACAAATAATTTTCACTTCGGCAAATTAATTTAGAAATAAAATAAAACTTGTTATTGATAGATACATCAAGCAGTGTGTAAATCAAAGAACAAACAAGATAAAATAAACCATATCTACAATTTGAAGAAGATTAATTTAGAAATAAACAATTTACAATTTAACACACAGTCTTGGTTAAATTTGTGCCTCTACATAAAATAAGTGAGCCTGTGTTAGCAGATTTGGAAGAAGCACACAGGCTGTCTCAGAGGCATTCACTCGAACACCTTACTAATTTTCACTTCGGCAAATTAATTTAGAAATAAAATAAAAACTGTCATTGATAGATACATCAAGCAGTGTGTAAATCAAAGAACAAATTAGATAAAATAAACCCTATCTACAATGTGAAGAAGATTAATTTAGAAATAGAACGATTTACAAATTTAACACACAGTTTTGGTTAAATTTGTGCCTCTACATAAAATAAGTGAGCTTGTGTTGGCAGATTTTGGAAGAAGCACACCGGCTGTCTCAGAGGCATTCACTCGAACACCTTTCACTTGCTAAAAAAAAAGGCACAATAAGACCTTAAACTAAGTCAAGATTCTACAGGAAGTATTTACTGGAAAAGGAAAATGCACAAATACTAACCATGGAAATATCAGACAAAGAAACAACTACGAAAAAAAGAAATAAGTGAGATTTAACGATCCCGCTACTTCAATTTCGCGATTATAAACAAAACTATACAATCAACCAGTGCAAAGATGAACAGACTACGCAAAATCATAAACCGTAGGAATTGAATAAATACTCACCTGTAGGAATGCACGCGATAAGTCAAACTCGAAGCAGTACAGTTACAAGAAACAGGCATTCGCGTGGTTGAACTCGTTCACCTCCGATCAGCTCAGTTTAGAATTTTTTTAGTTTCTCGAACCTTTCCGATCATAGCTTACCTTTGTTTTTGAGGGCACTGGCTTCTCTCTCTTTTTCTCTCACTTTCTCTCTAAGTTAACAAGAGAAATTATGAACAGCAAGAGGAGAGGAGAAAGATTTATAGGCAATTTATAGGCGATAAAAAGGTCGGCTACAGAAAGAGCCGTTATAAAGATATGGAATCGAAGATATCAGAGATATCGACGATATAGAAATTAATGCCGCGAACAAAAAAAGATTTGGGGATCATGGGAAAACTTGGAGAAGAAGGATTAATGGATTTTTTCAATTTACAAAGAATGTCGGAGGGATTTGGGGATTTAGAGCTCACATCACCTGTGACTCTGAGGTAACATAATTTTTTTAATTTAGATCAGAAGCGTTCGATCTGATTGAACCGTCTGGATCTAAAGAGAAATATTACCTCAGAGGATTGGACTCGGGGTTTAAGGATTTATGTTCGTATTTTTTTCTTGTTGAACCCCAAGAAAGTCTTGACCAAATCTTGATGGAAAAATATGGCCCACCAGTCATAGATTGGAACCAGCGCCAGATGAGAAGAGACGGAGGTCTGTTGACCTGCTTGTAGCGACCGATTTCCAGCCACTAGTTGCTTAGCAAATGTTAATAAACGCTGCATGGAAGCTCCAAACTCTGAAACCACAGAAGAAATATCCATGTAGGAACGTGAACGGCCAGATGTCCAAAATTTTATTTCTTTGGTTCTTTTTTTTTAAATCTCATTAATTATGTATGCTGAAAAATCTATACTATAAGAAGCTGATGAATAATATAAGAGTAAGACTTGGATGATAGCATACGGTCATCTGTGTTACGGTCTTAAAAACATATCGTATAAACTTTAGATTTCGATTTAAGTAACTCAATAAATTGGTTATGTAATAAACTTGTAGAATACTAATTTTTACTATTTTTTATTATTTATGAAAGATGGCAAAAAATGACCTAAAATATTGACAATTTTCTTTTATGTTTAGATTATTTTTTGCCATCTTTCATAAATCATAAAAAATAGTAAAAAAATTATATAAATAGTAAAAGTTAGTATTATACAAATTTATTATATAACCAATTTATTGAGCTACTTAAATCGAAGTTTGAAGTTTATACGATAGGTTTTTGAGGCCGTAGCACGGATGACCTTATGCTATCCATAGCACCCAAGCCTTACTCATAATATAAAATAAAAGTTTTTTACTATATTTTCAATCAAGTTAGATTTTTAATGCTCTTCTTACCCAATAATAAAGAAATTAATAAATCTAAGCGATTTTTTTTATTTGTAGTAGTAAAATAACTATAAATTTTAATTAATTCATGAATAAAAAGAGTTTATATGACAGCGGAAGAAATATTTAAGCGTGTGTTTTAGACTTTCAGTTGATGAAATGTTGTACTATACTTGATAATAATTTAATAATTACTATGAAAAATAATAATTCATTCTTTTTCTTATTTTTGTAAGTTAATTATCAAAAGAAATGATCGAGTATTATAATTTAAATGTTATTCTTCACAAACATCAAAATTCATTTACCTTTCGAGCTATTTGAACGTGAACACAAATGTTGCATGCATAAGTTTAATGTGTTTCAAATAATATCGATTAAAACATCTCTAACAGCTTGCAAATGCAATTATAAAGTCCTTGTTGGTAGTTATAAAATATGAGTTGGCAATTTTATTTCTATTTTTAGGGATGCGGAACCCTTTCAAAATTTGAATATGAACGCTTTCAAAGCACTTTCATTTGACGAAAAATGACAATTACTATTCTTTAAAAAATGCTTAATTCATGTAACATAAATTTTTGCAATTACCATTCTCTTATGAATGTGTTTATTTTGCAATTAGTAGCTACCTTAAATTTAACAACTGTTTTGCGATTGCTAATCAATTGCATTGATAGAGATGCTCTCAGTAGTTTATTTAAAATAATATAGTGAACAAACACATAAATGTAGTTCTTTTTTTTATGCTTAATGTTAACTTTGAAAAATACACAGTATATTTCAAATTTTGACAACTTACATGAAATAGATGCTCCGTAATCGGTTTAATAGAGACTTCAATTTGTGCAATTTTCAGTCAGGGGATTATTTGGAGTTTAAGGGTTTGATTAAAATTTGGACAATTTTAGGTTGGAGTTAGTTTTGATTTTAAGCCCAAATGTGATCTTGCGCTGTTTTTTATGATTCACCCAAAATTGATATTGGGTTGTGGTTGAATTTTCGTTTATCAACTTAGATCGTCAATTGGATTGAGCGAGTTGAGGTATTTCTGTGGATCGGGTTAGGTTTTGTATTGAACTCGGATCAAACAATACCAAATTTTTTTAGTAAAATTAAAAGATGGGGCTATCATATTTGATAAATAAAGTCTATGTTTTACTTTTTGCTTATATTTTGCGATTTCAAAATTCATTAAGTCAATCTGAATCATTTAACATAATTTCTATATTACAATATATTTAAATATCAGATTTTACAATTTTTTTGGAAATATTTTGCTATCTTTTACAATTTAAAAAAAACACTGTTTTATTATGATCCACAATATTTGAAAAAAAAAAAGTGATCTAAAAAAATTATAAAAAAATAAATATGAAATTTTTGATATTTAAGTACATTTTAATACCAAATCATTTTGAATGTCTTTTTAAACTTTGATTAAAAAAAAAACGTACAAGTCAAAAGTAAAATGACCTGTTTAGGCCCACATCTAAAATTATTGTATTTTATGTATAAAATGAATAATATATATAATAAAAATAAAATAGCTTCACTATGTATATATTGTTATATTGAGGAGCATTATAATGCCACATGCAGCTTCATTTTTCATTTGCTTTTAAATTTATTTAAAAACAATCCAAATGGCTTATCCAAATAGTTGGTAAAGTAAGGAATATTTCGGATAAATTTTTATGATTTTTAGAATTCATTATATATACTTAATAAAGTTAGAAAATAAAATATTCTACTTATCCATGATAGATTAATTTTAATGCTTTCATTTATTTGATATTTATAATGAACTACAAAAATCATTAAGTTCTATGTGGAAGTATTATTTTATGAAAATAAATAAGTATGTGTGAGGCTACGGTACATGCATAGTGCATATATTAGTATGTACAATGGATCAATATCTTCATTTTTTATATCTAAAGAATTTATACGAACCATTCAACATAATCTCTCTATAAAAAAATGCATATGTAGTTCAAATTTTACAATTTTTTGAATTTTTTTTTGCTATTTTCTTAAATAAGTAGAAAAATCACTTGATTCAAATATTCTGGATAATTCAAAAGAAGTGATTTTCTTTCTGTCCAAGAAAATAGGAAAAAAATTAACAAAAATGTAAAATATAGTATGCAAGTACATTTTCAACACGATCGTCATATGAAAATGTAAAATAAACTATTTTCTCTCGGAAACCGACCAATTAAAAAATGATATTTTTTCTTAAATATACTACATATATTTTTATTTTTTTAAAAAGGATAAAATTGGTCCGTTATAAATTTTAAACGAGTTTTAAAATAAAGACAATAAAGTGGATAAATTTGTAAGAAATTTAGAAGGGTAAATATGATATTATGAAGTTTTTGAGGGGTATACATAAAATTCCCCCTTTCAAATTAATTTTGTTCGTAAAATTTTCATACATTTCATTTTGTGAAGGAAAAATTGGGAGTCGTGCTAATATAAATGTCTATGGCTCAAAGTACAAATCTCGAATGGATCAAAACTGGAAAAAAGTTATATGTACTGCAGAAAGTAGTTGGGTCGAAAGAGAAAGCCATTACGTAGAGAATAAGATTCAAATATCTAATGTCTTTTTATGTCTCTATTGTGTTAACATTTTTTCTTTACTATTCAAACAATTGATTCTGTATTAAAATATTTATGAAGTCCAAATTTTATATTTCTTGAAAAAAAATCACAAATACTATTTGTGATTTTTTTAGGAGGGTTCAAAACTTCAAATGCCTCCATTTTTAAAAACTTTTATAAATCAAAATTTTAATCTTAAAATTCAAAATTAAACCGTTGGATATGAACTACATCATTTTATCTATGCACGTGTAAAAAGTTATGGCATTTCAATTTTGTTTTGGTTGTTATCTTGAGCTTGTAAAAATGTATACTAATGTGAATAATTTCTAGACGTTGAATTTTCAACTTATTGATCACATCTAATGGTTTTATTTTCACGTTTAAGTTTTAAACCTTGAGTTATTTAAGTTTTTAAAAATGGAGGCACGATGTAAGTACAAAAAATAGAGGCATTTGAACCTCCTCTCTTTTTTTTCATAAGCTTTTTTACTATTTAAAACAATGATTTTGTACCTACATAATTAGTAAAAAAAGTTTCCAAAAAAAAATATAAAATTTGATTTCTATGCACATTTCAGTACATTGATCATATTAAGCAATGTAAATTGACGGTCTGAATTTTGGATATGGAAATAAAAATGTAAGACACTATTAAAAAATAAAAATAAGAGATATTTGAACCTATTAATTTACAAATTAATGTTTATCAAACACGTGACACTTGATGAGTCGAGCACCTCATCAGTCACCCGTGCAATTTTACTAATCATCAAATGTGGAGCCGTAGATGTGCTGACATGACATCAGAACTCCTATCCCTTAAAGAGTTGTCATCATACATACTGCATCTAGAAAAATATAGAACTAAGTTAACATTTACAACGGTGATTTCTTTTAGATTGCTAATATGATATATTAATTACTAATATAATTATTGGATGTATCATAGTTTTTAAACTAATAAATTTGCTTCAAAAGAAAACGTTTTATTTTAGATGCATGGTGAAACATTTTATTTCTATTCGCTATGTTTATTTTGTCCGCTCTGTTCACCCGTAATTGTTGGATTGTGCTATAAAATCTTAATAAGGACCATAATCACTCTTCTCTAGATGTCTTTAATATGGATGAAAAAAATAATAATAATAATTATGGGGATGCACCGATGCAGGATCCGAAATTACGCATTTAATTAGTTTCTTTTAATGATTGTACACGGCTATCAACAAAAAGAACAAAAAGAGAAAGGAGGGAATGACGTGTATGCAGCAATGCTTTCTTATCTGCGATCAATCCAAACAAAATTTATTGTTTCCCGATTCCCGTGCATGCAGCAATGGCTGTGGGCCCTACTCTCAGCTTTTCGTCCCCACCAATCCGTGGAGTCGGCGAATCCATGTCCTCTGAGGTAACAGAATGTTTCTGTTTGGATCATTTCCGTTCGATCGGAATCCGAGCAAATCCGGTCCGATTTGGAATGCATTAAGAGACGTACGGATTTTAATTGGACGGTTCTGATGCAAGGGAAATAATATGTTACCTTAGGTGATTCGAATTCCCCATTCCCCATCCGTGGAGCTCGCACGTGATTACAACGTGCTGGTTTCTTATATATCCACTCATATTGTTTCCTACGTATTGTCTAACATTCAATTTTGATAACAAAAATATGTCAAACAAAACATTAATAACAAAATTTACAAGTAATTAGTGAATTATTTATTGTAAGCACCTCACTATATAAATTAAATAAATTGAAGTTTTTCTAATAATTTTAAATTATTTATAAGTTATTTGTAAATCTTATGAGGAACTATTTTTTAATTTTAATTTTGAAAGGAACAAGATATTTTGAATTATTAATAAATTATATTTTATTTTCAAACATTTATAAGTTTGAAATATTTATGTTCATTGTATAAAACAAATTATTCTCTAGTTAAATTTATATTATATTTGGATCATGGATTTTTATCTATTGTTATGTTATTATCTTGTCTCGAACATTTCACAATGTTTTTAGTTAAAAGGACACATTATTATGAAATTTATGACGGAATTTTCTTCCATTATCACAATTTTTTTTAGAACAAGTCCGTGCATGGATACTCTTTTGGCTAGAATTCCAATACAATTTCTATTAAAAATTGAATGAAAAATGGCTAAAAGATGTTTAAATGGAACTTGTTACACAACATTTCTCTGAAACATGCAACGTCCATATTTTTTACTTAATTAAAATAAATATTATACCTTCATTTTTTAAAGTTCAAATAGTCGATTGAACTTTAAAAATTTGATTGACTATCTGAAACAAATAGTAAAAGATTTAAAAAAATATATATAAAGTTTGTTCTCTAATTATATTATAATATGAACAAGGGTGGAGGGAGGTTATATGAATGGGGGATAATTGACTTCTATAATTTTTTTTTTAAATATGATTTTTAATATAATTTAGAGTAAAATGCTACAAGAAATATAAATTGATCTCCATTTTTAATATAAAAAATTTATATGATTGATCCTCATTAGTATTTGACTCTCATAATTCAGAAATTTAGCTACCTCTGTTTCTAAATATGAAGATCATATTGAGTAGTTCGAATCAACTGTTTCAGCTTTAATAGATATAAAGAAGTGAGATATAATTAAAACACAAAAAATCAATGGTTTATTTATTTCAACTGTTCTAAAAATGTAAATACTTAACAATAGATCAGTTTCGCCTTTTGTTGAAAAAACTGCCAGTAACTCAGTAAGTGAAGACGTGTTAGTATTGACTATTGATTTACTGGTACGTACAACCAGTGGGCCCATACGTGTTAGTATATACTACGTGGATCTTCATCCAAGGAGATAGATCGCTTACCAGCTCGGCCACCTTTTATAACACTACTAATACTAATACTAATACTAATACTAACTCGAGTTAAATTCAACAAATAAAGTATTCGCCTCATGGGGCCCATATGGGTGGGGCATCCTTATCGAATTCTATATTTCTATGTGAAGTATTCCACTCGTCTGCAAATTCTTCAATCTACAATCATACGGAATTATATGATTCATTGATTCAGTAATTAAAACGATTTATAATTTCTTGTAGTATACGAAATAAAGTATTGTAGGGGAAGGGGATGAGGTGGTCTCTTTGCTTGTCGTTATCTTCTTTAATCCCTTAATTAATTATTACTCTACCAGAACTCTATAAATACCAGCATTCGTTCTCATCAGAACCCATTCCATCTCGTTTCATTTCCTTCTTTTCTTTAACAATCGCTACAAAGATTCAAAAACGATCCGTTGATTGAGAATTTACAAGAATTTTTTTAAGAGGAAGTAGTTCAAAAATGTTGGGTATATTCCACAAGCAATTGGCACACCCGCCGCAGGAGTTGAACAGTCCGGAGGCGGTTAACATCCCTTCCGGCAAGCAGGGACCCACCGTTAGACGCCAGAACCCCGATGAAATCTTACGCAACTTCCACTCTGCGTACCCTGACGACTCATTTGCAACCACTTATGTGTTGAACAGAGCTCTGATGGAGAGATACCTTTATTTTGGGGGATTGGTGGAGATGGGTCGGTGGTGATCTGTGATGATAGAGATATTGTGAAGGCTGGTTGTGGCAAGTCGTATGCACCTTTCCCACCCGGTACGTTTACTATTCATTCGGTACCACTTTGTGGGTTGTTATAATTTCTTTTAATTATTTATTACCTGATTTGTCTACTGAGAAAAATGGAGTTTACTTGTATGGTTCTAAATTTAGAATTATCCAATATTTATCCTAAAAGGCCCAGTTATGGAAACTTCAGCTTAAACAATTTGAAGATATTTTCAAAAGAGAGTTTCATGTTTCATCATCCTTTGTTTTAATTTGCAAATTTCAGGTTGTATGTTTCATAGTGAGGGAGGTTTGAAGAGCTTTGAGCATCCGATGAACAGGTTGAAGCCGATGTCACGAGTCAACAGTGAAGGTATGATGTGTGGGGCCAACTTCAAGGTCCATACCTTCACTAAGATTAACTCGATGCCATGTGTCGGCAGCGCCACCAACTGGGCCGCCTCTTGGAGCCAATAACCTTCACTAAGATTATCTCTCTGTTTTTAGGTGAAATAGTGTGCAATAATTAGAGGGGGTGTGTGTTTTTGAATGTTTATTAACATTTCCTTCTTTGTAATTAGGCCTATGTATTGAATGTTTTTGAATGTTCTTAGGTATATACCATAACTACGTATATTTGGCATCTTTGCAACACGGTTTAAATGTTGAAATGATTTATAGGTGGTTTGCTTTTCTAAGTTAGTTTAATAAAAAAAATAAAACATCTACTAAGTCGGTCGAAATTTTTACTAATATCATTCCCAACAATAAAGTAAAAAAAAAAAATCACAAATTTTTAAGAATTTGATATTTACCAAGAGCCACAACAATAAATGATAACCTTGTTTTTGGAGTCTATTATTTGTTGTGGTGATCTCTCAAAAATTAAAAATAAAAATGTACTGTAATTTATTGAGTTTTTTTAGTTTTTGAGCTGCCACAACAATAAATTGCAGTCCTCGTGAATAAGACAGCTATTTATCGTTGCGATCATGATATATATCAAATTTCCCTAGCGTCAGTGGCATTTTTGTTTATTTTTTTAAATGATATTAATAAAATTTCGGACTAAGCAGGAAACAACAGTATATATATTTATCTCAAAATTTAAATAAATAGCTGAAAGTACAAAAGAAGTAGGCTTAGTTTAAGGCCGAATTTAAAAAAAAATTCAAATATATTATATTTTTAATGTTTCGAATCTAATTTTATCTATAACCTGTAAGAGGTGGGTTCAAACGGAAAATTTTATAAACTACTCTTCTTTTGAAAAATTTAGAACAAAGTATCATTTCTCTAAAATTCTTAACAAAATGCTCTTGTAAGTCTCAATTTTTCACTCTCTCCATTTTTTCTCCCCCCAACCCCCCACCCCCCCCCCCCCCCCCCCCCCCCCCCCCCCCCCGGGCCTAGTTCCATCCTTAATTACTCTTTTTTTTTTTCCTTCCTCCTCTGTCAAAACTCTTTTGAAGTCACTTCTCTAAGTAGCAGCTGAGATATTTCGTTATGCAATAGATCGATTTATTTGTTGTCTTGTAGGAGCTATTAAAACTAGAACAATCCAAAGAAGAAGAGTCAGAGATGTTAACTTTAACTTATATACATATATCTTATATTTTTATTTTTAAGGTTCCAGCATACATAATTTTCATCTCATTTTGGGTAGTATGATGTCCTGGTTGTGTAGGGTTCATTTTCAGAATAAAGGAGTTTTCCATCCCGAGATCCATCTTATAAAAAATATACAAGGCACCTCTATGTCCAGTAGGTATTAGGTCAATTCATTATGTCCAGTAGGTATTAGGTCAACAATTTTTTGTGTCTCCATCGTGCCTTCATTTTTAAAAATTTTAATAACTCAAAATTTAAAACTTAAAAGTTAAACTAAAACCGTTAGATGTGATCCATGTTATTTTCTCTATGCTCATAAAATATTATCTCATTTCAATTCTTTATGTGAATCAATAAGTTTAAAAATCAACGTCTAGAAATTATCCACATTAGTACATTTTTTACAAGCTCTTGATGACAACCCAAGAAAAAAAATTAAATGTCATAATTTTTCACACGTGCATAGATAAAATGATGTAGATCATATCCAACGGTTTTATTTTGACTTTTAAGTTTTAAATTTTGATTTATTAAAGTTTTAAAAAATTAAAACATGATAAAGGCACAGAAAATAAAGATATTTGAACCCTCTCAACTTGCAAATGAGCCATTTTCAAATACTAATTTGGGCCCAATATATAGGCTAATGTTCGTTAATTTTGCACTAAATTCCCGCATTTTTATTTCTTTCTAGTCAGAAACATAGTAATAAAGTTAAAAAGATATACATACAAAATTTAATTTCATACCTAATTGATCAAGTGTGTGATGCCAGCAGTTCAAAATTAATGCATTGCTGATACTACAATTTAAAACTACGGTCCGATAAATATGAAATTTGCAAAAAGTAAGGTTAAATGTGTTCTTTTTTAGGATGTTAAATAAAAAAGTTTCGGGATCTCATGCATCAATGAGAGCACACCATGTGGCAGTAAAGGGAAACATGACCATTGCTTCAATAGAGTCAACATAAAAAATTGAGTGCAATCTATATTTGGGAAAGTATCAATCATTAACATATAATTACTATGTATCAACTATTTGTAAACAATTATCAAATTTTTAGTTGTAATTTTTTTTTACAATATATACAAAAAAGGCACAGATTAAAGTTCTATAAAGTGTGAACACTGTGTACTAAATATGGAAGCTTGATGAAAATAGGTGAACAATTATACAAGAATAATGTATACAAATAAGCTAATTATAGATGATGGTTTGTATCTTTACGTGTGGAAAAAGGTATCCAAGAAAATGTGAGAAATACATTTACATTTTATAGTACTATTCATATTTATTGTGTTTTCTGGCAAAAAAATTTAGAGAGAATAATATGAAGCTAAAATGGACAACTTTTTTTTTTTTTAGCATTTCCTTCATTTTATAGTATTTTCCTTCTCTCTGATGCGTCCAAAGGGTATGGTGCAAAGTTTCAGTACAATGATGTAATTTTTAAACCTTTAACACACGTTGAATTGAATTGCAAGTGCACAATTCTATCAAGGTAATATTTGAGGTATCGATCTACAGGGAGTATGATAAAAACTTAGTTTAAACTTTAGTAAAATATTTCAGAAAAATAAAATAAAGTAAAGTGCAATAAAAGTAAATTGAGGGGTTTGTTCTAATTCCTAGATTTGGGTTCAATACCCAAGTAGAGAGTTTAAAATAATAAAAGTAAATGAAAGTAAAAGAAAGGAATTGGTTTGCTTTTATGATAAGAAGATCTAGGGGTATTCGGTATACAACCCCTTGCTAACTCTATTAATTCGGTATTTGTTTGAATTCATGTATGATTTGATGAGGTTTCTAACCTAATATGTTATTAAGGGTTACTTTCGTAAATTAACAACGTGCCTAGGTAATTCGGACTTCTCGATTAGGTTCCTCACCTTAGCTACCTAGACCTATAAGCTCTTGTTAGTCTCTCTTCTCCTCAAATATTGGTACTTCGCAATTAAGTCCATCATACCAATACCCGATTTGAATTGAGATGTCCTAATTAGGGTTTGGCTTCTCGTTTAGGTTCTTCACCAAGTTCCTAACCTTAATTTCTGTAGTTCCGGCTTAGATTAAATTGGTTACAATCTTAACCTAAACCTAGGGTATTTGCATTCATAATTTGGTACTATCCTATTGATCACAGTCAATTTTGGTTCTTTCGAATCCAAAACGGGATACTACAATTCAAGTACTAACTATGTAATTAACACAAATTATTAAATCACAGAAATTAACAATCAAATCCCATAAACAATCATAATAGAAACAAATAACCGAATAAAATAGAATTAAACAAGTTCATGCATTAACCTAAACCCCTAGAGAGAGAACTACTCCCTCATGGAAAGATCCATTACAAAAATTGGCAAAGTAAGAAGAAATGAAATAAAGGAAGTAATTACACCCTTTGACAAATCAAAAACCTCTATCTTGCCGACTTCTTGCTCAGGAAACCCTTCTTCTCCTTGGCTGAAAGCTTTCCTTTTCTCCAGAATTTATTGCTAAGAATTGTGTGTGTGTGTAGAGATAGAATGAAAGAATCCGGGATCATAAATGGAGAGTGAACCCCCTCTTTTATAGCCAAGGATCATGTCCAATTCAGAGCCTAGAAAGTGGAGTTAGTGGGTGCTATATTTGGATTATTTCTCAGAATTCCCTGTCCACATTTAACTGCAATACACGTCCATGAGGTGCCAAAAATAGAAAAACTGTCAAAACCGTGCAATTTTTGACTTTCTGCGGATCCAGTGCGGCTTACCCAATCCGCAGTGCGGGTTGTTTAATCCACACTGGCTCCAAGTTTCCTTATTTAGCTCCTGTGAATTAGTTGAATGCGGATTGCAGTGCGGATTGCTGACCCGCACTGCGGGTTAAAACTACTTCTCTGAAGTCTCTAAAATCGGCTAAGTGTTGAGTGCGGCTTACCCAATCCGCACTGCGAGTTGGTATCAATCCGCACTACGCTCGGACTTTTTCCTGTGCAATGCTTGGATGTTGGAAATGCGGCTAAGTACTCAGTGCGGCTTGACTAATCAGCACTGCGGGTAGATTGATCCGCACTGAGGGATATTTTTGCTATTTTTCATCATTTCCTGCAATGAAAAGCCAAACAACCGAAGTAACTTGATTCTAGGTGTATTTAAATCACTTTATATTAAAAATACAAGATATTTAAGGTTGTTTTAGGATAAAATCTAGATCGATTGTGTATATAATTTATGCTTATCAAAATCCCCCAAGCTTGAACTTTGCTTGTCCTCAAGCAATATTTAAACCTGGACTACAATTCAATCTTTAATTTAACCCTCATATCAAGTATACATTTCTTCCAAAAATTTTAAGAAAAATTTGTATGATCTTGACAAAAGTGAGAGACCTTAACGTAAATCGTTATAAATCTAAAATTCAACCCTTGGTTAATCATGATTCACCCCACAATTTGCTTACTCTAACTTTTATTTCCTTAAAGACTTAGAATCTGTAAACTTTGATCATCTAAACTCATTATGAAAATTTCATACTCATTTTGCGAAAATTCTTTTAAAATCCCCCAAGCTTGGAACAAGCTTAGGCTAGAAATTCGAGGATTTCGTGTGTTGAACTTTGCTAAATTTCTTTCGTCTTTTGTTGCTTTTTATTCTATGACACTATAATTCTTTATCCTTAGAACAAATCCGGTTAGTTATAAGTAGTTAACCATACCCAACCGTTTTAATTCAAAAGTGCATTTTGCATTGCTCTTGGTTCAACCCTTCCATGATACGAACTCACATGTTTAGTGCGAACCCGGTCACTTTATCGGGCCAACTAGCGGAGCAAAGTGTCAATAATTCATTGCTACAAGTACGTCATGTCGCCGTAACATAAGCAAACGGAATTTCTTTTCTAAAATTGAAATTTTAACCTATGTTTCAACATTTTTTGCAAAATATCATGAATACACACATCCGTAGGTATTAATTCATACCTATGGATATCTCGATCTTTCTAAATTTATTTTCCACAAACAAATTGTATTTTCAGAAACAAATTTAAATCCCTAAATTTTCATTTTCATAAACCTTTATTTCCATAAAGTTTTTTGCCAAATTATGTGGTTATTTCTAATCATTCCAAGGGTATTCCTAAAAACTTATAAAAATTTGCACAGAAATCTCTACTGTTTTGTCAATCACTCAAATTTATCAAAAATATTTTTCTTTTTGCCAATTTTAAAATTAAACATGATTTTATACTTTATGTATTTTCAAACAATTAAGTTCAATTATGCAAGACTTTATTTTTCATAACTACATAAAACATCTTGACAAATTTGTAATCTCAAACAATTAAGTTCAAAACCACAAATCCTACTCAAGGTCAAGTAAAAACATAGTTATAAATCCTAAAATTCTGAAATTAAACACAAAAAATAAACATGCATGCAGATAAGTTATTCCCATCCCCCAAGCTTAAATTAAGCATTGTCCCTAATGCATAAAAATAAACAAAAGTAAAAGGAAAGAAACAATGTCCCGAATTTTAAGGTGGTGGTGGTGTGTGATCAATCATCCGCCTCCATGTCATCCACGGGCTCCTCTTCCTCCTCATTACCTTGATCACCTTGTTGGGCATAATGGTAAGCTGCGGCGGCTTGGGTCTCCACATCATCCATACGGTGATCAAATGCATCCATGCGGTTGTTGAAATTCAGGTTGAGATTGTTGATGGATGTTTGCATGGATTGCATCAATTCCCACATTTGCTGCATGGTTACACCTCCTTGTGCAGCTGCATCGGGTTGAGCTTGGGGAATGACCGGTGGCGGTGGTGGTAGTGGCTCTTGTGGCACAAGTGGAGGATCGACTATCTTCCATGTGTCGTAATTCAATAGGTCAAGGCTGGTTTGGAGAGGCAAACGGTGGTTGATTCCTTGCACTCCCAAATTTATCCATGCCGCTTGTCCATCATCGAACCGGACGAGTTGTGCTCTCACCAACCGACCAAGGTCCACTAATGTGTACCCCGGTACCACATCATCTCCGGTTGGTATATCAAGCGCACGACCAATTTTTGTAATAATGCCCCCAATCCTCACCACACCGCGCGGTTGAATGTTATTGGCCACTGTTTTGATGTGTTTGGCAAGGTTATAGGTGATGTGTGGCATGTAGTCCATCTCATCATTATTGCGCCGTAGCATGCTGTAAATGTAAGTCATATCACCCTCGTTGAAGACCAAAGCAGTCTCCCCTCGGGCAAAAAGAGAATGAGATAGTACCCGTTGGAGATAGCGAATCGCCGGGTGGGAGATGTTCTTGACCCGCTGATCGTTGAGGACATCATGCATGGTGAGGAGGCAAAATTGGTGCTCATTCATGTCGGGGAAGAACCCGAGAGTGGTTCGCATCCGATCCAAGTTCTCTCGGCTTAGGTTGAATAACTCCAGCAACTCGGTGGTGTGGAGAGAGATAGAGTAGCCTCCAAGGTTGAAAGACATAGTTCTGGAGGCCCGATTGAACTCATATGAGGAGAGGAATTCGATGGTGATGCCGCGGTATGTGTCGACCTCCTCACACAGGAAGTCCCACAGTCCAAGGCGGTTTGTGAGCATTTGGACTGTGTCAGTAAGTCCCAACTGCTCAAGGGTGTACGGGCATATCCATCGGGATGGTTC